>JARJLF010001867.1:0-58842 GCA_029378395.1 Mycena leptocephala
CTTGTCTGCCCCAGGTATAATACATTTGCACCTCGAGTTTCTGATGCTGATTCCATTTTATAGCAACCTCTGTTGACACTGAACGGCTTTTCTCCTTCTCAGGAGGGACAATATCGAAACTTCGCAACCAGCTGTCTGAGAAATCTGCCCATTCCGCTGTGATGGTTGGCCAGTGGGCAAGCGACCCGGACCTCATTGCAGTTGACGAGTTTGAAAGCCAGCTTGCTGAGGGTTGGACACGCAAAAAGAAGCGGAGAGTACCAAATGCAGCTGAGGCACAGGGATCATCTAAGGTTATTGTTGTTGAAGACACCAGCTTGTAGTTCAGTAGCTGAAATTGAACTTTATATGTATGCTATTCGTGAATAACTCGCAACTAACGAATATTCAAACTCGCTGAATGTAAATAGTTGCCACTCACGAGTATTCGCGAATATCGCTGACTAAGCAACGAATATTCGTGATCAATATTCGTACGAATGCGAGTATCAATCTCCAGGTGTCGGCGAATATTCATATTCGCGAATATATACTCGTGCTATTCCCTAAGCACAGTGCCCAGGGATAATTCACCACAGAAGCCCTGGGCGGCACCCAGGATGGGGTAATTCCATATCTTGGCATAAGCTGAAAATCAGAGTATGGGTAGCCTCCAGACCATGGAAGCCAGGACAGAGGAAAGAGAACCAGCAAGGATGGACCAAAGCAACGAAGTTCACACCCAGTCCTGAATCAGAGACAAGGCGCATCAACCAGGAATAATGCCAAATCGGCGGGGCACAACGTCCCAAATAAATGGTGCCAAATCGGCGGGGCACAGCAGCCCAAATAAATAGCGCCAAATCGGCGGGGCACAGCGGCCCAAATAAATAGCGCCAAATCGGCGTGCCAAATTGGCGGGGCACAGCGGCCCAAATAAATAGTGCCAAATCGGCGGGGCGTAGCAGCCCAAATAGTACGTGTCCTGAGAAATACAACAGTATAGTCACATACATCAGAATAAAGAGGACTTGCCCCGATCGCGCGGTCAACATTGTGTTGGAGAGGCTAACCACTAGACTACTCGCGCGAGTAGTCTAGTGGTTAGCCTCTCCAATAAAATATGGAAACCCTTATCTAATGGGGTAGGCTGGTTGGCCGCTGGTTCGAGCCCCAAAGAGAGCAAATAAAAAACCAGGACTAGGCCGGGCCGGGGGCACCACGACACCGCGCGATACTCAGCTGAATAAAAGAGTTGGGGGATATGACAAATGCCCTCACAGAAGGGGTTTCCATACTTTGTTGGAGAGGCTAACCACTAGACTACTCACGCGAGTAATATAGTGGTCAGTCTCTCCAACAAAATATGGAAACCCCATCTTTGTGGGTATTTTCGTCATATCCCCCGGCTCTCTATCAGCCGAGTATCGCGCGGTACCGTGGTGCCTCCGGCCTTTCGGTGCTCAGTCCGGAGTAGTATAGTGGTTAGTCTCTCCAACACATTGTAATTATCGCTAGCGGCGCGCGATAAAAGTGAAAATCGGCGCGAAAGGAATTATCCAAGCCATCACAATTGAGCCGAGAGGCGGGCAGAGAGCCAGAACTTGAGGTGGGTACCCGTTGGCGCGCGGATCTCCAGAAAAGAAGAAAAATGGTCTTAAGCGCAGAAGTTGGACAGCAGACTCTTGAATTCCAGCCTCAGTGTAAGCAGTCTTCTACTAGGAATAGCTGCCCTAAGCACTTCCAACTGCGATTCGGCGCCGTAGAAAGCAGAGACTCATAGGGGCTACCCCTAAAACAAGCTGAAGCAACTCGAGGACTGAGAGCTGAGTTCACAGAAGCGGACACCAGAGAACAGAACCAAGATAGCAGGGAAGAACAAAACAATGGAGTTCAAACCCAGCAAAAACAGGAGAGATGAGAGCGGGAGGCAAAGAGGGTCGATCATTAGCGATCATTGATCGATCAACGATCCCATCACGCCTTCACGCTCTCTTAGCTAGCCGGCTGTGTGCTTTGGCTCGCAGGCTCACTCATCACACATGCTGTTAAGAGCCTTCAGGCCTCTGGCTTAGAAACCAAGGCAGCAACAAGAAATCTGAAGAGACGGTTTTGCTTAGAGTCGTGCTGGCTATCGCCCTGGAATCAAGCGCAGAAAAGTAGTCTCCATACCAAGTCACGTTTTGATGGTGGCTTGCCGCGTCTTCCGAGCCTGGGATCGAGTTGATGTGTTCATTGAGACCTTGTTTGGGTCCGCATTTACGCTCAGAGCACGCTACGAAAATTTACAGCACACAGAAAGTCTCGTATTGAGCAGGGGGCAGCGCGTCTCAAAAACTGACCCCACGAATTTCCCCGGAATTTTTCTTTGCCGGGCACGGCTCCTTATCAGGTTGTTTGATATTAATTCGGCCCGGTCTTCACAGCACCGCCTCTGGCGAGTATGGAGAGCTTTCAGGCTTCTGGCCTAACAATCAGGGCGGCAACGGAAAATCTGAACAGACAGGTTTGTGTAGAATCGAGCTGGCTATCACCTCGGAATCAAGCGCGGAAAAGTAGGTCTCCATAACAAGTCACGTTTGGACGGCACAATGGCGAATAACGCGCCTGGCAGTGTTCTTGATGGGTTGCGATTGATTCGGCCTGGTCTTCCCGCCACCCCCTCGAGTATGGAGAGCCTTAAGGCCTCTGGTTTAACAACCAGGGAAGCAATGGGAAATCTGAACAGACAGTTTTGCTTAGAATCGTGCTGCGGAGTAAGACATTTGTAGTCCAATCTTGTGTATACCGGGCTGAATTTATGTACCGGCAGTGCAGCGCGAAGGCGCCCACACCGCGGAGCGTGATCCGAGACCGAGCGTGAGTAGGTCTTCCAAGGAATAGAGTTTCAAGTAGAGGCCAGGAGGAGGCTAGATCAACGATATCGGAGTCCCCGACGTCGAACTCGGCACATAGTAAGAGCCACACCACCACCAAGTTTTGAAACGTAAGAGACTGCGGAGAGCATCCGCGGGCACAGAGAACTGAATTGTGCCGCCCGGAGAACGCCCGCCGACGATTTCGAGCTCCTTGAGAGAATCATGGCAGCATCGAACGGCCAGAACGGCGTTAAGTCTTTCAATATCCGCTGCTGAGGGTCCGTCGGGGATGCCGATGCCGACCTTCACTTGATGGGAAAATAAATACACCAAGTGTTTCCTTCCCCCACTGCTTTATAACCCGGATCAGGGCAATAGATTGAAGCCGCTGTATTGCGGAACTTGCTCGCGGGGGGCTCAGGACAATAATTTGTTGAGAAAAGCTCAATTACAGATAATTCTATTACTGCTGTTTGCGGAACTTAGGGCGCGGCCTCTTTTTTATTTTTATTTGTTCTGTTTTCGATAGAACGGCTCATGTAAGCTCAATTCTCAACCATTTTCCTTGCGAATATGCTCATTCTGTTCGCACTGTGAATTCAGAGGGCATGACTTCTTCCAATTTTTTATTAGCACCCTGAGATGCCTCATTGGCTCAGATTCGACCAATTTTCGGTGTTTGCCAGTCGGATTATCCCCGTGCGACCAATAATTGTTGGATTGACCTAGAAATTTGGGACGGTGTATCTAGGACCATTATGGAGGGCAGGAAACGCTGGCTTTTTGAATTTGACTTGTACTTCATGCATATCCAATCCATGATTTTGCAAACAAAATTTTGCCTCGTGCAACATAAAATGAATATGAAGCACAGCTCACATTGAAAAAGCCGACAATTGGTGCCCTCCCTAATACCATCAAGTACACTGTCCCAAAAATCTAGGGCAATCCAACTATTATTGGGCCTATGGGAACAATCCTATTGGTAATACCGAAAAACAGCCCAATTTGAGCCATTAAGGCATCTCGGGTTGCTAATAAATCATTGGAAAACGTCATGCCCTCCGTATTCGCCGTGCAAAGAGAATGAGCCTATTCTCGAGGAAAACACTTGAGAATTGAGTCAGGAGAGCAGATCTCGTAAAAACATAACAAAAAAATAAAAAACCAAGCCGCGCCCTAAGTTCCGCAAAGAACAGTGACAACCCCCTTGTTGAGAACAACCCGGGTTGCCGGGTTGTTGGATCAATGTTCTATTGAATAACCCCCCATGTGGTAAAAATAAAACTGTCGCTGGTCACACAACCCTCGCTTTGACCGTGCGGAGTAAGACATTTGCAGTCCAATCTTGTGTATACCAGGCCCAATTATACTATCACAGTCTGCCGAAAATATTGGATGACTTTGCCAATCTATTTTGACCGTAAATTCCCAATGAACTCCTCGAGATATTTGCCCGTCCCCCCCATAAAATTCAATACGGAAGGCTTCTCTCATTCACCGAGCTTGGAAGCATTGAGTTCTTCCAGTGGGGGAGAGTTGCATATTCTACTTCGAATTTTGTTGCTTCAAAGGGCCCAATACGGTGAATATCAATGGATTCCCCCCGTTTGAATATTATCTGAAGTTCAATTCACTCAAGTCGTCCACGGAAGAGCTGCAACTACAAGAGGCTGCCTTTTGGTCAGCCATTAGCATTGATTCTGTGACAAACTTATGAATAACTGGGGGGTTTTAAAATAGAACATTGATCCAACAACCCGGGTTGTTCTCAACAGTGGCACGAATGACGTCCCAAGCGAACTTATGAGCCAGCGACGTCGAGTTTGCTTTATGACCGGCGTGACACATAATGATGTGTCACGACTGTCAAGCCAGAACCCACGAAGCTCTACCATATTGCGGTTCAAGGAATAGGAAAAAAAGTATCAGCCGAGTATTCATGGTATCAACTGCAATTACGCACCAAAAATGACTTGATTTGCAGTCGAAGTCACAGAAATAACTACTGTACAGTTTCGGTAAAATCCCGAAAATCCTTGTGAATTCATCGCAAAATAGTACCTTTGTCTCCTGGATACTTTTAACCATGCTCTTGAGTGTAGAGCGAAAAGATTTCGGTGATGCCGCTCTGCACTGAAAGGAACTGAGGTTACGAGCCGAAACAGTGATGTTGAGGATGAATTGAGACTGGCGGAATTAGATTCAACCGTTTCAGGTCCAAAAAGCAGCCAAAAGGTCAAATTTGGTGGTCTTTCGAAGCAAAACGTGCGGCGCGCACGAAAATTGGATTTTTACCCATTTTCCACCGGTTTCGTGACCTCTTTGGCACATTCGAAAATCTTCTCGGTGACCCGTGACAGGTTCGAAAATTTTCGGACCGATTTCCGAACCGAACCTTGCCACCACTATCGCAGTGTGGGAATAGACACAAGACCACATGAGACTACGCCTGTAGGCACAATGCGCCGACATTGTCCTACATTCGCCTACTTCTGACTACCTCTGACTACGGCAGTAAGAATAGGTTAGCTTTGCCTGACTTGAGGCTGTGGGGCCCAGATTGTGTGTTAATACTGACAGTTGAGTCGATGCAGGTGAAGGTCCCCCCAACATCTCAGTGTCTTACCGAATTTGGCTTCTACGCTTCGCGTTCGGCCGATCTGATGAATCATCTAAAATGAAGTTTTGAGCGGCGATTAGGCACGGCAAAGAGGATGGTGGGAAAAAAGAGTCACATAAACGAAGAAATGAACCGAAAAGAGCAAGCCGAGGGGGCTGGGTGAAAATGACGCGACTGACGCGGCACTGCCTCGCACTAATGCGGCACTGCCTCGCACTGACGCGCATTGACGCGGCGGTGGCGAGCAGCGTTTAATTCTTTCCAGACACCATCTCTGACGCCAATTTAACGTGGGATGAGCTTAATAGATATGAATGCATGGCCTGGGTCTGAAAAACGCCTTGTGATACAGTCGCAAACCGCGAAGCGAAACGCAACACGGAAGCGAAACGCTACCTTGTCCCACCACTTCAGGTCACATTACGAGCTCAAGATTTTAGCACACAAATCTACATCATATTTAGTCAGATTACCTAAAAGGAAACCTCCTGTCGAGCCTGCGCTATCCAAGTCTTTCAACCTCATTCATTTGCTGCTGTTTGGCACGCAGATCAATATCTTACAGTCACGGCAAAAAATGATGGCCCACCCCATTTGGAAGTTGCCATCAATCCCAGTCTTTTCCCGCATATCTAGCCTTGATTGGGGACCTGTGCATGCTAAAAGTGCTGCATTACACTCCATGTGATATTGGCCTGCCTCACAGAAAACTTCCTTGTAGCTGGAGCCATACAATAGTGTATCTGGTCAAGTTGAACATCGGCTATTTGCATCATACATATGGACGGAATTGAGCTGATTTATTTTATGCAAAGTCTCCTACATGCTATTAGGAACATATTTAAAGCTCAGTCTCACAGATTCTGACCTGGATGAGTGCGGAAATGAGGGAAAAGACTGGGATTGATGGTAACTTCCAAATGGGGTGGGCCATCATTTTTTGCCGTGACTGTATGTATACACGAGAGGTCTAAGATGAACTGTGTGCCTGTTCGCATTTCCTCCTTTTTTCTTGTGCCACAATCTAATCCGGTTTTGACCACATAAAGAGCCCCGCTAAAGATCACCGGACCCATCCGGAGTTGATGAAATATCGGCAAGTTTGGTGCGACATCAATGTATCGATTCCCAATCGGGCGATGACGTTTGCGTGGTGTGTAACAGATGCAAACTACGGCAAACACCACGCCATTTTTTCCCAGAACATTTACAGAATATACCAGTAAATGTTGACCACGCCAATGGCCTACTCGTACACCCCCAGACTGCCACTAAATCATCTCCCATTGGACTGGTTTCTTCCGACTCCGAGATCTGCCAAACAAAACCTCTCGCTCACTAGCCCCACAAAACGTCGAATTTTTGTTGAAGAGCGGATCGCTGCTTCCTCGCTCAATACAGCTCCCGCCACGGTCACCTCACCCCACATTTCCCTCCCCATGCTGCATTTCGGAGCTCCGACCCGCCCCTCCACGAGACCCGATACATCGAAGGATCGAATTCGCGCCGAAGAGCGCATCGCTATGAATTCCCCGCCCAGTATGACGCCCACCGGGGTCTCCTTGGCCGACGATTTGCTGTTCATGGGTCTTCCTTTCAGACTTCGCACCGCCTCCTCCACGAGACTTCCTACCTGTTCCCTCCAGAGGGACCAACGTGACGCCGCCATGAAAACCCCGACCAAAGGTCGAATTTTGCTCAAAGAAGGCAATTCGCCTGACGAAACTAGCCTGAACGTCACCATCCACGAGTCCCCCGATGCCTCGCCCCGCAGGAGGCTTCACTTTGGATATCTCCCCCGCTCCCATATAGCGGCTCCCGGCTGCCGCACTTCGACAATTCCCGACGTATTCAGCGCGCACGGTGTGTCGGAATCATTTCTCCCTGCCGCTGCAGCTCAAACGGGCTGTGCCGCCGATCTTCCTATCCCACCTGCGCTCCAGCCACAATCAATTCATTACTCTGGCTTTGACGTGTTCATGGACGATACCAGAAACGACCATACCACGGACGAGGCCTTCGATATTGAAACCACAAATATATCGGCCCCTGGGCGCGATCAAGAGCAGGAGAAGGAAAATATCGGGCGAGGTATCCTGTAACTGTTGGCTGGAGCCAAATTCCCTTACAATTTTGGCCAAGCTGTGTACTGTATTTCTCTCACAACTCGGCAAAAGTAAATTGGGCATTTCTGAAAACCCGTGTGCCGTGATAATCAATCATCCCGCACAACGCTTCCTCTTGTGCCCTCCATTCTCCTTGTCTCCTCCATCCTCTCTCTTCCGGCCAGCAAGTCAGGCATCGAGAGTCAGGAATCCACCGCATCCACTCTTCTTCATCACCACGCCTTAGCTTTTTCCTCCCCTCCAGAAGACACGACATATCGCCCTTTTCTTTCTTTTTCCGACCCTTTACAACAGTTTTCCCTTTACGCGGCCCTTTCCACTCTAGGACGCGTGTACAAAGACCTGCCTACATACAGAAGCACCTAGTGAGAACATAGGCGTATAGGACCGGACCACACGAGGCGATGGCGGACTACACAGACGCATACGCGCAGCAGTACAGACCGGGGTGGGGGGTTAGGATATTACCCGAGCGGCACCGGCGCTGCTACCGTCAACGCCAGCCCCAATAGCGCCAACTCGTCTGTGGGGTATTTCCCGAGCGGTACCACCCACGCGGTAGGGGCGAACCCCACTGTCGGCTCGCCTAGCGGGAATATTAATCCCTCTTCCATCACCGCCACACCCTCCCACTGGCACGCCGCCTCCTCCACCACGCACGCCAATTCCACTGGCGGCACCACCGGGAACCCCCGCCGCCCACGATCCTCCTTTGGTTGAACCTCGAGCCGTGCATGGACGCGCTCATGCGCTGGGAGGTAGGGGTGTGGGTCCGTACTACTCGTGCTCGTCCTTCCAACGCGAAGGATGTATCATACACATCCCTGCTTCACGAGTTCATGCATTGGTTTGAGCACAATTCGATTACCCGTGCACTCAATGACAAAACCTTGCTTTCGAAAGCGTTGAACTTCCTTTATAAGGACTGTATGTTGAAACGTACTGAGGTATATGCTAAAGACGCGACCGCCGGAAAATTTGGCCATTACCCCATATCTCTTCCGAAAATCACGGAAAAATATGCAATCGAGAGCTTTCAATTCACTGAGTCTGAATCTGCAAGGAGGATGAGATTTCAACGAGCGGCCATCCCACAAAACATTCCTCAAGTTCGACTTGATGTACAGCCAAACTGTCAAACTTTGACCAAACTGGATCAAGTTGTCAGCAATTCGGTCCCCGCAGATTCAGAAGTCATTAGAGAACATATTGCATGGCTATTCTTGGTGACTGGGTGGTATTTAATTTGGTTCTTATTCTTCGTTGGATCCTGCAGATAAGACTGTCTTGAGATCTGAAGACCGGGGGTCTTCCGTGCAATGCGGCACACAGTGGGGGGGCCATTAATTCTGATTCAATTTATATCCTTCTGAGTCGCCATTCCTTGTGTGGCCTTCAGTATACTATAACTTGTGCTTCTTCTCGCGCTACGCGCGATACCGTTTATAATTCTGAGCAGATGGCTCCAACATTGAATTCAATCTGTCTGGCACTCAGTTGTTCGCCCACATCAGCCCAAATCCTCCGGGTCACCGTCCTTTGTATACCCTCCAATACACTGAAACATGCGATTTTTTCTTCTCGCTATACCGTTTATAAGTGATTCTGAACAGATGTCTCCAACACTGAATTCAATCTGTAAGACTATATCTGGCTGGTGTTTGGTTGTTCGCCCACATCAGCCCAAATCCTCTGAGTCACCGTCCTTTGTATACCCTCCCGTACAGTAAAACATGCGAATTTTCCTTCTCACGCTACCCGCGATACAGTATATACGTCCGAACCACTGTCTCTGGCATTGTTGCATAGTCGGACCATTTCAAGAGCCCCCAGGCTTCGGTTGGTGAGAAACAGAGTTGTCGAGATCAGTACTTGATCAAGGTTGGATGAAGGCTGGGCTCGAAGAACCACCACCGGAAATGGCACGTATGAAGCCAAAAAAAATGAACTCGAGCCTGTAATTCACTAAATTGCATATAGGGTAGATAATTATGTATCTATTATGGTGCTATCATTATGGATGGTCCGAACGAATGTCATCGTTCCTAGTGAGGATGTTAGACCCCGTCTGAACAGGGAAGAATGGGATATAAACCGGAGACATGCCCTCTTGGCCGTGGCATTGAAACGGCCGCACAACGGCTGCAAAATCCTTCTTCAAAGGAAATATTGAAGGGCCGGGATGAGCATCATGCCCAATTAGGGCGAATGAGTGGCGATGGTATCGCGAGAAAGCACGGGCAGGAGAAGGGAAGGTGAAGACTGAACCCGAAAACAACAAAGGAAACAGGGGTTGGACGAACGCGACAATCAGGGCTGAGAGCAAGACAATCCGCGACCGTGAGTGCCGTGCCCATGAGACGAGGAGAGAAACAGGTGCGAGAGGAAAGGCGCAGGGATGCACCCTAGACTCTAAAATGAAGGCTCGAAGAGGTATGATGTGTATAAAGCAATGGAAAATCACAGCGGCTAGAAGGAGCATGTGTGCGTGCGTCTGAAATGCTGACCGTTTTTGGAGAACCGATGATGAGTAGACGAAAACAGCGGGACTGCAGCCAAATGAAATGTCCCGAACAGCGTCCAGGAACTCTTGCCGAGGCAAACCATGGGGAAATCCGAGAAGTAGAGAAAAGGGGGAAATAAAGTAGAAGATAAAATGAAATGGAAGGCACATATCCAAAAAGAAGGAGGGGAACCTCGAAGGCTCACTGTATATTGTACATGCGACGGGCAAGGCGAGCAGGGGGCCCTTGTTCGGGTTCCCTGAATTTTCTTTGCCGGGGAGCGTTCCACAACAAGCGGCGCTATTGATTCGGCCCAGCACCGCCTCCTCGAGTATGGAGAGCTTTCAATCCTCTGGCATTAGAACCAGGGCAGCAATGAGAAATCTGAACAGACAGTTTTGCTTAGAATTGCACTGACTATCACCTCGCAATCCACCGCGCAAAATTAGGTCTCCATACCAGGTCACGTTTGGCCGGCGGCTTGGTGCGTCTTCCGAGCCCGGCACCGAGGTGTTGGGACCTTTTTTAGGCCCAAATTTACGCTCAGAGCACGCTACGAAAATTTGGAGGAGAGAGAAAGTTTCGTATTGAGCAGGGCCATCAATTTCCGGGGTGCGCGCCTCAAAAAGTGACCCCGCGAATTTTCCTGGAATTTTTCTTTGCCGAGGAGCGTTCCTTAACAGGTTGCTTGCTGTTGATTGGGCCCAACACTGCCTCCTCGAGTATGGAGAGCTTCCAGCCCTCTGGGCTAAAAACCAGGGCATCAACGAGAATCTGAACAGACAGTTTTGCTTTGAATCGCACGGGCTATCACATCGCAATCAACCGCGAAAAATTAGGTCTCCATACCGGGTTACGTTTGGATGGCAAATAACGTGTCTTCCTATTGATTCGGCCCGGTCTTCACAGCACCGCCTGTGCGAGTATGGAGAGCTTTCAGGGCTCTGGCTTAAGAACCAGGGCAGCAATGGGAAATCTCAACAGATAGTTTTGCTTAGAATCGCGCTGGCTATCACCTCGCAATCAACCGTGAAAAATGAGGTCTCCATACTAGGTCACATTTGGATGGCACAATGGCAAATAATGTGCCTCCCTATTTATTCGGCCCAGTCTTCACAGCACCGCCTCCGCGAGTATGGAGAGCTTTCAGGGCTGACAAGTCACGGGTCCCACCAAGTCCGCCAAACCTGGCGATTTTTGTCTGCGCCAGACCTAGGCTTGCCAGTCTTGTGACCCCATTTTTGTCCGCGCTAGACCTGCACACCGTAGTCCACACCAACCCTCTTCCCACAAACTCCCATCCATGCAAGACAGCATCATGAGCTCGATCCTCATGAGCCCACCCTCTCCAAGTCGGAACTCCTTCGACTCAACGGGGTCAACCCATTCGAATGATAATCTAAGAAGTCCAAGATTGATAGAGGAGGGAGCACCTCAGCACGGAACGACTAGTAGCAGCCAATCTCGATACCCATCCACTCAATCTCGAAGGCAGTAGGTATCCCCCTTGCGCACGATGCCTGCCGCCGTCGTGGCCTTCTTCCAGTCTATCCCATCGGCCGTGTACGGATTCTTCAAGAAAAGATCTGGACCCGGAATTAAGGCCAGCTTGAAGGCTATCGCAATATGCTCCTGTATTTCGCACTTTGTGTGCCCTGACGCTTAGTTCACTGTCTCCCTGGGCTTAACATTTTGGTACTATTCATAGCAGTCGAGGTCTAGCTTCGCACTTCTCATCCTTTGGTCCTCACTCATTTTCATCTTAGTGGGCACTCAGTTGGGCCGTACCCAACCCAATATTATGCTATCTTCATCAGTGCGTGCTATTTTTGTTCCCGTGAACACCATCTAACTAGCTCACATGGCGGGTTTCGGAGCCATTATTCCCCTCGCACAGGTAGCATTTGCCTCTTCTGATGAAGATAGTACACTAAGTGGACAAAAGTAATGTCCGATGGTGTTCTCGGTCATTTCTGGGTCACACGACTCCAAATGAAATGTTGGCATGAGCCTCCGTCGATTCCATGACGATATGCACGAACAGGGAATTGTATCAAATAAACTGTGCATATCGTCATGGAATCGATGGAGGCTCATGCCAACATTTTATTTGGAGTCGTTTGACCCAGAAATGACCGAGAACACTCATCGGACATTACTTTTGTCCACTTAGTGTACCTAACACAGTTTAGCTACTCTCATTTGGGAAAGACGAGCTCTCTCTCCGTGTGGGACAGACGTGGGCCGGATTGATCAATGCCACCCTTGTGCATATCTTTGGACCCGAGAGTGTTTCATGGAGCTGATTGTTTCGGCTGCGCTCCAGGGTAACGTGTAAGTGGGAAAGCCAGTCAGCAGTACTTCATCCAGCTCATAACACTTGGCAGCGTGGGAGCTATGGTTTCAGTAAGGGCAGCATCGATTCCTACCGACGAGTAACTGACCATGCTAATAGATCCTCGCCTTATTATAAGCAAGTTGTGTGGGTCGAGACAACTTCCAAGACAGACACCAACATTGGTAAGGTCTTTTGCCCATCCGGTTGAAAATGGAGGCCTAATTCTTGCAGACAAAATCTTTGAACATTGTGTGGCCGAAGTCCAAAAGAAGGTGTCTTCTTCGAGTGACTGCGGAACTCGACCGAGTTTCAGGAATAATCGAGCAAAAGCTCTTTCCAAGTATACCCTTTCCGGCACGGATGCTAACCCCTTACTCACCAGTTAATGATCAGTAAACAACACTGGGTATCCGGATATGCTCAAATCACACAAGCATTGGGGCAGATTTTTGCCTCCTGGGTGTAGCGAAATTTAGTGCGGACTGCGTCTAAGCCTGCAACGAGCTGCCCTCAATCTGGATAGATATGGAGCAGTACATATATGCTTTCTGAATTTTGAGGACGTTCACTACCTTCAACCCTGAGCGACACCCTTGAGAACCCAAGTGTTTGTCCGGACAGGACCTAGCCTCGCCGTCCGCGACCCCCTATTTTTATCCGGTCAGAGGCTAGCTTCCAGAGTCAAAATGACTGGTTTTCGTCTGGCAGGAACAGTTGGTTCCAATTTTACAACAGCTGATCTCGAAACTAATGAGATCAGATCAATTTTTTTCGGGGTTCTCAAAAAGGAAATTTCAGTCAGTTCACCAAGTTATGCTATGTACACATTCCTACCTCAGGCAGAAGTAGTTGTTTGTGATAAATAAGAGTTCTGTTACATTTTCAGCCAGAAAGAGGCGAGTACAAGGTCGCGCCATCAAACAACTGATCTGAAAGCGTCTCTCTACTTTCCATATCTCGTATCTTAAGCAGATGCCTCGAATTTGTTCTTCCGAATTTGCCCCTTTGGTTCCACTCACCGCTTCAACGCCACAGGCAAAGAGGGATATCAACTGTAGGATCGACTTGCCTTCCTGTCCGGCTTCGGCTCCCCCTTGTCCGTCTTCTGGGCTGTTATGACATAGGTAGCGAGCGATACCTGAACGAGAACCAGCGTGCCATGAGTCAGCTTGGCGTTCAGCTCGTGCGGTGCAATCAAGCTGCCGTCGACATCCCTGTAGTCTCGTTTGGCAGAGCTGGGCCATTTCGAGCCCATACAGTGCACAGCGCCACCTCCCCAACACCTGTCAAAGTGTACCGAGAAATTTTTTATAATTTATTTCCGATTTTTCCAGCCACGAAACTGTCCAAAAGAATGTGTTTTACACAAAATCTCATTTTTCCCACGGTGTTTCACTTTTTTTTTGAGGTTCGAAAAAATGAAAGTGCCTCAATACAAGTCCCCTGGCCATGAATAATGGCGGACAGCATACAAAAGAGCTATAAATGCTTTTCCCTAGTCTTTGGACACATCCTTGGGTCTGCAGGGAACGAAGGTAAAATTGGTGTCGGCAGCCCCTATCAAACGCGTGACTGCTAACCCTACCCAATATGAGAATTTGATGGCATCATTAGGGTTTGTTTCACTTTTTCTGTGACGAAAAAGTGAAATCTTCTCTGAATGACTAGCAAAGCACAGGATAGCTTCTTTGGCATCCCTCTGAGTGTTTCCAAGCGTTTTTGGACCCACCCATTCTGATGGCATAATGTAGTTTCAAGTTCAAAGTTTTGACATGTTTACTGCCAAAAGTGGAACGGTGATGTGATGACGTGCACTGTAGAATGGCCCTTGAACCTCGGGAAGCCTGCTAGGTGGGTAAGTATCGCCAATTTTACGTTCTGAAAAACGGTTAGAATCAAGAGGTGTCAGATCTCCTTATCGTTACCGCGATCAACAACACGTGCCCTCCCCCCCCCCCACCAAATATTTGTCCCTCATCAATACCAGCCATTTGCACGCTGGGGCGTCGCAAACACAATTGTTGCTTCATCTAAATACGTCTTTTAGATTGCCAGCATCAGTATTACAAAATTGCAAGTCACTAGGACATGTTCTTCAAAGCAAAGGCATGCCTGCCAAATCGGGACACAAATCCGAAGATACTTCAATTTGAACCCGATTCCTCTTGGGCAAAATTTTCGGCTCCTTCATGAGCATTACCCATGATTGAAAATTACCCAATATCTCTTGAACAAGACTATTCTACCCTCCTGCACTTGCTTGACGCTCACATCAAAGAAAATCACGTGTAGTTGATCGCGGGTCAGATCCAGAGATCTGAGACCCCTTGGTTAGAATATTACAGCCGATCTCAGTACCGAGGGCGCGGATCGAAAATTTTCTGTTTTGGATGTTTCCAAAGAATTCCCTATATCTCTGTCAGTTCTTCACCGATTCACATAAAAACTAAATAGATCTACTCAGCTAATTCATGCACAATTAGTGATAGAGAGGAACTTGCGAAAATATTACGTATTAGGTAATTTCTGTTTTGGGGCTGCTTTTGCACTGAATACTGTCTAGCATGGCCAGAACATGTCCAGTGACCTAGAATTTTGGGAGAGACAACATGCATACCTGAAAAAACATGTGATAGAGCCAGAAGTGAGGATAATTTAGTTACAGTCCTTCTAGCTCCAGTGAAAACATTTGGCAGTTTTTGGCTTTCAGAGATATTGCCAAGATCACATTCATCTGGACATTTCATATAGTTCTGGCTCTATCACTTGTTTCATAACATACACACGTTGTCCCTCCCAAAATTCTAGGTCACTGGGAAACGTTCTCACCATGCCAGACGGTATTCAGTGCAAAAACAGCCCTAAAACAGAAATTACCTAATACGTAATATTTTCGCAAGTTCCTCTCTATCACTAATTGTGCATGAATTAGCTGAGCAGATCTATTTAGTTTTTATGTGAATCTGCGAAGAACTGACAGAGATATAGGGAATTATTTGGAAACATCCCAAAACAGAAAATTTTCGATCCGCGCCCTCGGTACTGACATCGGCTGTAAATGAAATGTATCTGTTTGTTCTGCCAGTGCGTGTTTCAATCAATATTTAAAGTCTTTGCAACTGATCTACTTCATTGAAGACAACTTCGGGTGACTCACCCTCACGTCAAGGCTACTGCATTCAGCCTGAATACGAGCACTGGGACGATGCGCAAGCACCTTTACGAGCGCCATGCGGACGAGTGGATCTCTGGCTGTGATCGGCTCGGCATTCCAATTACCGCCAAGGATGCTCAACCGGCTGTCGAAAAGTTTCGGCAACGCTATGGTCAGCAAAGCGGCACCGGGGGAACCACGAGTGGAGCCAAAGGCAGGCGACCCTTCTCCCACGAAGCATTTGTGGATGCACTCGTTGAGTTCATCGTCGGTGACGATCAGGTGTGTACTTCATCGCCAATCAATTACGAGGCGCTAACCAATGGTTCAGTGAACCTGTTCTTGATGCTCCGAGAAGATCTTCGAGATTCAGACATTCCTCACCGCTCAACGATCCGAAACCGAATCATGGAACTTTTGGACGAACATCTAGATCAAATTGAAGCAGATATTGCGGTGTGTAATCCATCTAAGCTCTACTTTATGACGTATCCCTTACAAACTATAAGGCGGCAATCGGGAAGATGTCGGCGACCATGGATATATGGACAGATCAAAGGCTCCGACCGTTCATGGCAGTTACCGGCCATTGGATTGAAACCACAGTCGTCGAAACTCCCTCGGGTCCCCGATATGCTCTCAAGCTTCGCTCTGCTTTGATAGGCTTTATCCACCTTCCGGGCCACCACGACGGGGAACACCTCGCACATGCTTTTTTGCACGTCATTGACCGCATCCGTGCCGCAAACAAAGTGAGTTATATTCGATTGTTTTCAAATTCTCAGTTTATTCACCTCATGCATAAGTTGGGTTGGGTTACGCTCGATAATGCCCCAAACAATGATACCTTCATGCTCTGGGCGGAAATGCAATTGAGACGGCGTGGAATCCCTTTCTCCAAAACTGAACGACGCATTCGGTGATGACGCTTTGTAGTTTTATTTATCGTCTCTCGACTGATGTGCGATTCCATTTACAAGATGTTTCCCCCACGTTGTCCACTTGGCCTGCCAAGCGATTTTAAAGGCCATCACTGACATGGATTTTGCCGACAGCGATGCAACGCCCTATGAGCCGTCGGGGAACGTCGCGACAACATTTATGGATGCAATTAATCGTGATCCCATTGCCACACTTCGTGCCATCGTTCGTCAGGTATGTGTTTTATTTGATTACGGTTAGTGATATTCTTACAAACCCTTGTACAGATTCGATCATCTTCCTTGCGCCGCCATTTTTTTTCGGACGTGTTGAAGAGTCTCCAACTCAAGGACTTGGAGCTCCTTCGGGACGTAATCACGCGGTGGTCGTCGACATTGTTGATGATTGATCGTGGCCTCCTCCTTCGCCCGGTAAGTGCAATATTCAATGGCAGAGATGGCTCTGAGTATTGCTTAGGCAGTTGATAGCTTTCGAGCAACCAGTTTGAGGAGCTTCGCAAATTCAAGTTAGGTGATGAGGAGTGGGGCGCACTTGAAGTTTTCAAGAAAATTCTGGACGTCAGTTTCTTGGTTTTCGAATGGTCACTTCACTTAACATCATTGGATTGTGACGCAGGTGCCCCACGCCTTTCAACAGAAATTGTCTGCAGAGAAAACCCCCACCCTTTGCAATGCGCTTCCGGCATTCGAAGCGATGATCAACAAGTGGCAACAGATGCAACTGGACAATCCAGAGACCGCCGACATTATTCAGAAAGGCCTGGACAAACTTGGGTCTTATCAAGATCGCCTCGAGCACGTTCCGGCATATATCCTGGCAATGAGTTAGTTCATCTTACGTTTCTTTCATCTTCTGCTGTATCAAACTTATCTTGATCCCTCCAAGTCGTCAACCCAAGGATCAAACTTCGATGGCTCATCCAGTTCAGACCCGAGAAAGTCGAATGGGCTAAAGAGCTGTTCAAGAATGCTGTGCGCAATCCAATTTATCCGCTTTTTTACAGCTAACACTCATGAACTCCCAGGTTAAGGAGTACGATACTAACCCAATTGCTTCACCAGTGCGCCCGACGTACGAGAGCTGGGCAGACGAGATACTTGGTCTTGATGATCCCGTTCCGTATGGCAACGGTGGAGATAGCATAGATGATGAAATCAACGCCTATTACAGCGATCCCCGCTTTGGTCTTTCGATGCTGAATTACTGGGAGGTGAGTATGAATCGTCCGACACTCTCCATGACTACACTCAATTTCCATATAGGAAAGCCAGATGCGCTACCCAAGAATATTTGCATTGGCACTCGACATTCTGCCAATCCAAGGATCAGCGGTACCGTGCGAGCGAGCATTTTCCTCCAAGGAACGTGGCCATGCCGCCCATGCAAACCCACCTTAGCAAATAAAAGCAGTTTGCTTGAGTCTTTCGACTTTGAACTGCAAATGCTTTTCAACTAGGGTTCTGGACAAGATTTCAATGCTGTGCGTCATGAGAGTGTGATTCGCCTCCCGTATGATCAAGGCGTCCAATGACCGGCGGAAGAAGCAAAATTGACAGTTACGCAACATCCACCCACATTTGGCGAACATCTCCTGCAAGGGGCAACCCCGAGGGAGCATGTTGAGATTTATACGTCGCATCTGCCGAGTTCCTCTCATCGCGACGCTCCTCGGCTACCAGCTGGGATTACTGGCAACGACAGTGGCAGAGAGTATCAATGGACTTCAGCAATCAGCTGGGTCTGCCGAATTCTCCAAATTTAGTCGTGCGGCCTTTGCATACAAGGGGTATGAAAACTCACTTACCTCGGATTTCAATACGGACAACGTTGGAAGTTTTCTCCCTCGACAATCTATCTGCGGAGATTTGCCGGTCCGCAGTTGGATCCAATCGCCCTGTCTACGGGAATAATTTATTGCCCTTGTATCTTCAATAGTGCATCGTTCTATCTGTCTTCATTTTCTGTTGCTCATGACCCCCTTTCAACGTGTGCATGCTTTCAACAGTATACGTTCCGCTATTCGTTGTCCCACCACCTCAGCAAGGAATGTTCGTCGCGCCACCGCAAATACGCCCACCGGCCCACCCCCCTGTCGATATCGAAATTTGGTAGGGGTCATTGTATTGTTTAGATAGGTCATCCTTTTAAAATGGCAGCGGGGTGTATTGTATTATTTAGATCGAGGTCCTGCGTTTCAAATGGCAGCCCGGTGTATTGTAAATATTGTTTAGATTGAAGGTCATGCCTTTCGAATCGCAACTTGGTGTATTGTTTAGATCGAGATCATGCTTTTCAAATGGCAGCCCAATGCAGAGGTCATGCCTTTCAAATGGCCACCCGGTCACGCCGAGCCTATGCCGAACCTACCATCCTGTGGCGCAGGGCGGAGTTTGACGAACATTGGTTACTACACGGGCTGGGCAGACCGACGACCCTACGGTGTCAGCACGCCGAACGGCATCGACTGAACTGTATACAGGCACGCCCACTATGCCTTTGCGGTCATCTCGCAAAGCTTGCAATCCGTACACGTTGATATTCTATATGTCATTCTCACAGTGCTCATCCACAATTGTAGAGCTAGCGAGGGTTTACCGATCGATCAGCTGGGCATTCATCTGCCATGTGGCTGTAAGTTATCTGCCATCCCACTATTTCTCTCCCTCTACTTCACCTAAAACCAAGTAAATATTTGTGAGGTATGTCGGAAAAACGTAAGCGAATTATGGCACCTTTGTAACGCCCTATACGTAAAATTATAGGGCAGGCCCTAAAAGGCCCTATAATGACGACTCTTTACGTATAGGGCGTTACAAAGGTGCCATAATTCGCTTACGTTTTTCCGACATAGTATAAAAGACTGTAGAAAGGATCTATCTCGTCAGAATGTCTCTAAGAGTCACTACAAAAATAGTGAAACTCAAGTTAGATGCCCATGTAGATGAACTTATTTTGATGTGCGAGTCCAGAATGGATAAATAAAAATAAAAATAAAAAAGCAATCACCCGAGTTGTTCCAACATTGCGGTAATGTTTTGACGTGGATTTGAAGGGTAGACTGGCAAAAATCAACCAAATCAAAAATATTTAGAGCTCCTCGGTCCTTTCTATCAGCAGAGGTAGCGATACCTGCAGAAATCAGCTGGTTCCGGAAAGGGAAATTCAACACAAGAAGTTGGCGCCGGCACAAGTCACGCAACTTAGGGTAATATTCCTCGTCCAATAAATTCTACAAGATGCCCGGACCTGAAATAAAGATGCACAGTAGGAGGGACGGAGCTAATCCGACTACGTCTCCCGTGCTCTACCGATGCAGCTAGTCGAAGGCTGCCTACGATTTGTCCTTGCGCTTTGGAGCCTAAATTTCCTCGGAAAATAAATAAATAAAAGGAGACATACATTGGGGTCTTTTTTGCCCTTGATTGCTTCAACTGACTCCGGTGTCAAAGGTCGCTCTGGGAGAGGCCTAAAGGTGAACAGGGCCGGCGCAGTAAACCGGTTAAACGTGTGGTTTCTTCCATACATACATTCAAATCGTGCTCGGAGGCGTTATTGCGCCTTACAGAGCGCAACTCCCGACTCACATTCTGCACCGCGTGACCCTGTTGCCTTTTGAATGGTGCACATTTTGAAACGCGTGACTTGAGATCCTGCAGACCATTTCACATTTCAACTCCAATGAAGCCCCACATCCATTTTCTGAGCCACGTGTCTCAGGCCCTGATCTCTGCAAACATTTACAGCCCTTCAGATCGTGCTCGGAGGCACTATTGCGCTTTCCAGAGCGCAATTACTGGTTTACATTTTCAAACGGGTGACCCTGTTGCTTTTGCAATGGTCCACATTTTGAACTGCATGACTTGACATCCTGCAGAATATTTCAATTCCAATAAAGCCCCAGAGCCGTTTTCTGAGCCGCGTGTCGTAGGTCCTGATCACTGCGACCATTTAGAGCTATTCAGATCCTGCTCGGAGGCGTTATTGGGCCTTCCAGAGCGCAATTACTGGTTTGTATTTTGAACCACGTGTATTGCCTTTTCAATAGTCCACATTTTGAGATGTGTGACCTGACATCCTGCAGATCATTTGGATTCCAATGAAGTTCCAGGGCGATTTTCCCTAGCCCTGATTACTGCGAACATTTACAGCTCTTCAGATCCCGCTCGGAGACATCATTGCGCTTTCCACAGCGCAATTACCGGCTTACATGCATAAATTGCATCTGCAAGGGTCCACATTTTGAACCGCATGACTTCACATGCTGCAGACCATTTCAATTCCAGTTTCAAAGCCAATTTCTATGCCGCGCCTCAGGAATGGATAGCCTGGCTCACTGCAAGCATTTACAGCTATTCAGATCCCGCTTCGAGGC
This sequence comes from Mycena leptocephala, assembly GCA_029378395.1. Lineage (NCBI taxonomy): Eukaryota > Fungi > Basidiomycota > Agaricomycetes > Agaricales > Mycenaceae > Mycena > Mycena leptocephala. The sequence continues at coordinate 20,897 of JARJLF010001867.1, forward strand.
ATTATTTCGCTTTTCAGAGCGCAATTACTCGGTTACATTGTGAAACTCGTGATCCTATTGCCTTTTCAACCAAGAGCTGAGCGATCTCTGGATCAGCCAATAAGTCCCACGACCCCCCCCCCCCCAGAAAAAGGAAATTTCATCAGTTGCCATCACAGCATCATTTCTCAGCACATTCCGTTTTTCGATGTTCATACGCAGTAAGAGCTCAAAGTCATAAAAAATGTGTATGGGTACCTTCTATGGTAAAAATATCACCACTGGCACCGGGAGTAACGAATGCCAGGATGCTGGATGACTTTCTGGCGATCACCGAGTGATCATCAGCTTATCTAACCATATTGCCAGATCCAGAGATCGCTCAACTCCTGTTTTCAACGGTCCACATTTTGAACCGCGTGACTTGACATCCTGCTAATCATTTCGATTCCAGTGAAGCTCCCGGGTCATTTTCTGACCTGCATGTGTCAGCGCTTTCCATAACCTTGTGTTGACATGACAGCACCAAAGTTCAGCCCGGTCAGGCCCTGGTGGCCGCGTTTCCCCGCAGGATGTATATACAATTGCAGCTAAAAATAATGCACGTGGCCGTTTGGACCCATTTCCCCATCAAATTTCCTCCAACTGGCTATCTGCAGCCGATTGCACAACGATTCCTTGTTCGCTGTGCTGCTCTCCTGCTGTTTCTACGGGTGCCATCGCTCGGGCGAGCTCTTCATCAAGAATGATAGCTCGTTGTTCGATTGGAGGAAGATTATCATGCACGCATCGCTGATTTTCACCAACAAGAGTGGCTGCTCGTCCTTCATAGGTGCGCCACACTCCAATTTTTTCCCACTCCGGTATCTCACCATTGAAACCTTCCCTCCCTTAGGTTCCGTTTCAATAGGCTACGGTCCGACACTCATTGCTCAGTATTTTGCTACTATGGATCCCTTACGCGTCCAGATACCCCTACCCTTGTCTAAAGTCTCTCTGCTGGTGAACGACTCACAGTCCTTGAATCATTTCTATTCCTCGGTTTCCCGTCAAAAGGTACAAAAACTGCTCGGGAACTACAGCTTCGGGCAGATCTGGCGGTAAAGGCTGGAAAGGATTTGCTCGTGCGCTCAGGCCCCGGTTCTTGGAAAATCGTGGCGATGATACTGCCCGTGCTCGATGGCCAAAAGTGCAGTCGTGATCACTATCAGTCCTCTTAGACTTATCCAAGACAACTAGGTGCGACGCGTCTTTGACATTATTTGGCATATCCTTACAGTCTATATAGTTAACAAATACAGAATCCCTTCAATTGCAATCGATTCTGTTACCCCAGACGATCCTGCGCTCTGGAAAGTGAATATATGCGTCGAAAATGCTGCGACTCCCTAGAATTAAACGGTATTTAGACCATTCGCGAACACAACATGTACCAACACTATTCGGTATCATCGGAACAATGCGGGCCGTACCAAGGTCACATCCCCCGCTTCGCAATACTACTTCACGACCCTAAATGGGTGAAACGAATCAAGTTACTGCAGATCGATGAAGCGCATTTCATCACGACCACGGAGCGCAAGGGAAGGAAGCAGCATTCCGATCAGCATTCTCGGACCTCGCCGAGCGCTTGCGTGTTCATCTCCCTTCAACCACACCCTGTTCAGCGTATTCGGCTTCCATGCCTAGTCCAATCATGGATCTTCTTGTGAAAACACTACGAAATGAAAATAATGTACAATACATTTGAAGTACACATCACATTGACTATCCGGTGTTTCATGCCCTCCGAAATACATCAGGTACATCATATAAAAAAATTAGGTCAATCCGAGCACTACAGGTAATGTGGCACATGTGCTGCACCCAGACATCCAGGAGCACTCGAACCACGCCCTAAGTTCTGCAATGAGCTGTAACCTCAAGCAGTGGTTCAATCTCTCTGCTCTGGAAGACACTTTCATGTAAAAATATTGTTATAAATGCCGGGGGTGGTCCCGGAATTTTGTATCTTCTCGCTGGGATCTCATTACTGCTGTTTGCGGTACTTACATAAGGCGCGGTCAAAATTTTTGATTTTTGAGACATTTCGACGAGAACAGCGATTCGGAGCTCAATTCTGGTCCGTTTGCCTTAAAAATATGCTCATTCTCTCCGCAATGAAAATGTAAAGGGCATCACCACCTTCAATTGGCCTGATGCATCAAAATTGCCTTATTAGGCAAATATCGGTCTTTTAGCGCAGAATGGTTGGCATGACAGCTATAGTGGTCCGACTGACCTAGAAATTGGAGAGGATGGTCTTGGTTGTATTACTGAGGGCTGGAAATGCCGAGATTTTTCATATCATATGTATTTCCTATATACAAGGTACTTGATCCATCACTGTGAGAATGTGGAATACTGGCGAGATAAAACACAGATTTAAAATACCGGCATTTCTACCCCTTGGTAATATTCATAAGGATGTTGTATCAAATTTATAAGCCAATCTGACCACTACACAGAGAGTGCGACAAGTTCTGTGCAAAAAGACACATATTTGCCTAATAAGGCAACTGTGATCACATCAGGGAAATTAAAGCTGGTGGTGCCCTCTGCATTTTCATTGCGGAGAGAATGAGCATATTTGCAAGGCAAACGGACCAGAATTGGGCTCCGAATCGCTGTTCTCGTCGAAAAGCATCAAAAAATCAAAAATTTGACCCGCGCCCTATGTACCGCAAACAGCAGTAAGTGATTCCTCAGAAGCAAAGATCCGGAAGCCATTCGTCATATTTGACAATGAATAATTTGGGTCAAGGACCATTATTTTATCTTTTTCTATCGGCTGATTATTGCATTCCAGTTCTTCGTCTGTCAAAGCAAGTTCTTCACACAAATCATGATTCATTGCTGATGGGTTCCATTTGGGCTGAAAGCTATTTATCAGCATTTTAGCTGTTTCGGCACATTCCCCTGGATTGTCGCATCCAATCTGGGTACGGTCATGGTAACATAATAAGCACTGACAGTTCTTTCGACCAATTCCTGATTGATTCATTTACAGCTCTTTGCGGAACATAGGGCGCGGCCCGTTTTTTTTTTTTTTGGTACGTTTTCACGGGATTCCTAATTGTGAGCTCAAATCTCAACCGCTTTCCTTGAAAGTAGGCTCACTCGATTCGGACGGAAAACACGGAGGGCATCTCATGGCCCGATTTTTCTAACTACCTCGAGATCATTTGGTGGGTCAAATTTGGGTATTTTTGGCTGTAAAAGAGCAGATTGGGTCTCACAGTACTAATAATGGTCGGATTAACCTATATGTTTGATACGATGTACTTTGCCGTATTCCGGAGGGCATCTCGTACCGGGATAGTGAATATGGTGCATACTTCAAATATATAGATTGTAGGGAAATCCACTTGATATTCTGCACTCAAGTGTGTGATAGATTGGGAGAACAGGTCACATTCACTATCCCGGTATGAGATACCCTCCGGAATACGGCAAAGTACATTGTATCAAAAATCTAGGTCAATCCGAGCATTATTAGTGCTATGAGACCCAGTCTGCTCTTGTACAGCCAAAAACACCAAAATTTGAACCACCAAATGATCTTGAGGTAGTTAGAAAAAATTGGGCCGCGAGGTGCCCTCCCGATTCCCCGTCTGAATCTAATGTGCCTACTTTCAAGGGAAACAGTTGAGAATTGAGCTCACAATCAGGATTCTCGCGAAAAGATACAAAAAAAAAAAAAAAAAAAAAAACGGGCCGCGCCCTATGTTCCGCAAAGACCTGTAATGAGGCTTTGTTGGTGTCACTGTCCTCCGAGTTGCAATTTTATGGGTGTCCTCCACGGTAATCGCCTTTTCGAGGCCGTCCCGCTGAGGTGGTAGCCAGCGAAATTCCACGCAGAATGGTCTCCTCAGATTCCTTTGTTCTTGCCCTGGCCGTGTAAATTGTCAAACAAACAGCTGCAAACAATCAAATTTCGATTGCTTGCAGCTGTTTGTTTAACAACAAGACATGCCAGAGCGAAGCGAAGGCATAAGTGTACACTGTAAGCCGTGACATCCTGAAATCCGACTTACTTGAACTGTCATTTGAAAAATAACCGGAGGATCAGAATTACACCTTCAGCCTATGCTAGGCATGAAGCTGAAACCCAGCCGACTGGACTTGAGGCGATAAAGGGATGAAGGAGATGCAGTCTAGATGTTGTATAGAATACAGCTGGAACATTTGAACCAGAAATTAGAGTATTGCCGTTAGATAAATAACGCTCCGGCAATGTTTCCAAACAGTGCCGGAATGTTCCTAACTTGCCTGTGAAGGAAGATATAATTGAATCAGGGTGCGCTAAAACCACATGATAGAACTTTGAGGCATAGAACAAGAGAGAATAACGCTCCAGCATCATAATTTGGATCTGGACCAGAATGAACTTGGCTGGCATGTGTTTTCATCACAGGGTGCCCGGTATGTTGGAATGGCGTGCTTGGCTTAGAAAGGCGGAACAGTGATGAGTCGTGCGACGAACTACTAAATGGAGCCAGACACTTCCCCAATAAGCCATAGAAACCAGAATGGCCTGGTCCAGACTGTTGTAGGTTGCGATGCTGACTGAGAAAGAACCAGAGAATCACATTCCTTTCATCTCCATATATCCTCTATAAATGTAGATGGTCTGGGATTTCAGGCTGTTTGGAGGTTGAATGTGGTCTAGCAAGCTCAGGACTTGTTCAAAGAGCCTGGTTTTGAGGGACAGAAGACTTACATTAATTTTGAAAGATGTAATAGAGTCAGAATTGCATAAAACTTACAGCATTAGTGTATGCACATTCCATTTGAGGAACACTCACTGTATAAATAATATCATGTCCTGGCTCTTGTGGTCGCGGGCGAGGAGGTTTCGAAACAGCGAAAGGTAACTGCATTAGTGGAATAGTAATGAACGCGTGGCGAATACGCACCTTGAGGCAGTCCATTTGAGTACAAGTTCTTTGACCATCGTTGGAACAAAAGCTAGGCAACTGTGTTATTGCAATTTGCAATAATAATGTCTGTCGCCGAAAGAAAAGAGAAAAAGTTTCAGTTTGGGCACTCCTGACTTTCTGCCGCAACGTGGCAACCTAAATCAGGGAATTTGATGGCGGCACTGACGGCAAGCTTGAAACTCCGCCCATGCCAATCAATCAGTGCGCTGTCAGCCTCATTTCTTCCTCTTCCTCTATCCCGCTACCCGCCACGCCGCCCCGTCCACCACTGACCCTCAAACACTGCCCGCCGCCCCATCCAACATGATACACATCTCTCCAGCAATCTGTCCTGCATGCGACGCGAGTTCCTCAACGCTCAGTCTTCCTGACAATGACCGCAAAACAACGCTTGTGTCCACGCTCCCGCCCCACGGCCCAGACCACGACCCTGCAAATCCCAACCATTGGGCTGTCTGTGGGTGTCTCGTTTCGCGACACTGCCACGTTCGCCAATCACGATGTCCGCTCTCCAGCCTGCCATCCAGCCTGTCCTTCACGCGCATTCGTGTTTCAAGCGCTGTTTTCGGTGATTGGCGCCCAAAACAAAGGCGTGTGAAGGGCCTCGCACCGCATGGATACGCGCTGCGATTGCCTGCTGTCAGTGGCCCTACTCCCCACCAGCGGCGGGCTGCCTAGTGGGCTCCAAGATTTGTAGCCGCTCGAGGGCTGTCCACATTGTGCACTTGTACACTATTATGTAGATAGCAAATATTGCTTTGCGTCTCGCTTGTGCGCTGAGCCTCTTACTTCGGACCACTACTTAAGTAGGTGTGCGGCTTCCCCGCGCGTCATGAAAGCCATTGAATTCATTCATTTCTCTACACACACTTATATCGAGCCGACGAGTTATTCATTACCTGAGCTTTACTTGATCGTATCAATCGTATCGTATCGGAAATAAGTGCCGGTGACGCGCAATCTGAGAGAGGACAGCCATCATTTTGATTGAAACTTTGGACTTCTTGCGAAGCACCGAATGCACCTTACGTGTGTCGTGGCATATGGTGTACTCTACTATGGATGCTAACCTCGTCGACACATTGCAGGCCACGAACACAGTACATTTTTCATTTGATTCTTGGAAGCCCCACGAGCGAGGTAAGTTACCACCGCAAGTATCAAGGTAATTCTACATGTGCTCACGCCCAATGCTAACATCCCAGCGGGATGGTGGCGTTGTAGTATTTCATCCATATTCAGCTGCTACTGATATGATGTATGTTTTGTCACATTGCCACTGTTCGAGTTGCTGACCCTTTCCAGCCAGTGTTCATTCAGGTGTTTCTTGGCCTCTATTCATTATGAAAGGTGCTCAGTTCTCTTCCATTGATTATCCATCCACTCACGAATCCATCTAGCGTGCGGAACGCATAATAACCTGCAATTGCGGCCGATAAAAACGAGCGGTGCCTGATTGGATTGTACCTTGATTTATCGCACAGATGTCTGTATGTAGATATCTTGCATGAATGATTCAAGTTTTTGAATATGTGTTCACTGTACAATGCTAACCGGATACCGGTTGGTGGCCTTTCAATATGCGGCGGTTTGCACTTACATATGCCGGAGCAAAGCGAAGGCATGTCTTGTCTATTTCAACGTTTTATAGCATACATTTACCTGCCAGAAGGTGTTTGGTGAATTTTCCCTGGTTAGAAACCCTCAACCTGGCACAAGGATGATGTTTGATGGGGTGGTTGCATTTGGCTGCCCTGATCTCATTTGGTTCATTTTAAGCGATTCTTGTAGCAAATAAAGTCTATTTCAAGGCGCTGTGATACAAGTGGATATTAAAATGAGACGTTGCAGTTGAGGTGGGCTCTCTGTCCAACAAATTGCTGGTAAGTCAATATTGTGATATATTTGATATTTGGTGGCAGACAGACTGCTTTGTACACATCCAATGCATTAATTAGAGCTTACAGAAGTTTAAACGGGCACTTTTGGATAGAAAGAGGCCACATGAAAGGAATAAATGGGTCAACGACGTGCTGTTTGGTTGTGTAAAAGTGAAAACTGATGCCGGCAGCCCGACTCGAACCTACGCGAGGGGACGTCCCCAAACTGATTTTCTTTTTTTTTTTTCGGCGACGGATATTATTATTGCACATTGCAATAACAGGTAGAAAAAGAGGATGAAAGAACGAGACATAGCAGACGGAGGAGAGTAAAAATACGGTAGCGACGCGACCTGCACAAGGATTGAGATGAATAGAAGTCAGTGAAAATAGCACACAGACCTCATGGTGGTGCAGGATTACCGACGAAGGTGGGCATGACAATGAATGTTAGCTTGAGATTGTCGTGTAGGGAAGCCGATGCTCACCTAGGGGAAAGGTCTCTCGACGCTGCGACAGGCCGATGAAATGTTGTCTCCCCTCTCCATTCGCATACGGGGAACGAATATACCTCTAAAGACGCCAGAATTACTCGGTTGTCGCAGCGGTGCTTGCCAGTGTCTTCAGTCGACATTGTGGGTAACGTGCATCATGCAGGAGGCCGTAGAATGGATGCTAAGGGACGGGGAGAGCGCATGAGCGAGGGAGAGCCGATAAGCGCCTCGATTGGGAGGTAGTGGGAAGGAGGACGGGAACCGAGGAAAGGTGGGAGATGGTGGTGGTAGGAAGCAAGGAGTGTTTTAAACTCCGACAACGTCGACGGCATCGATGACGTGGATCGCCTGCTCCGGACGCGACTCTGAACATAAATTCAAAATCTTGGAAATCTCAAAGACGCTCCGCCGAGGAATTGAATTTGAAGGAAAAATTGAACTAATTTGAAGATTAGACTGAGCTGCCCGATGGTGGCAGAAATGAGCAGAGGTGAGCTAAAGGTTGGGCAGATTGCGGCAGATTTCGGCAGGCTCCGGCATAAGGGGTTTTCACTGGGGTTGATCAATGACTCGCCAAACCCTTTTGAACTTTTTCATACTTCACCAGCCTTGTGGTATATACACGAATTCAACGGTTTTCGGGTCTCCAGCTCTCATTTTAAATGTCGCTCAAATTGATTTGACCCGGTCAATGCCAACACTGTCAAGTCGCGAATTTTGCAAAATCCATACCTTGAGCATTGACATTGGTTCCCTTCTCAAGGAGCAGCTTGACAATCTGAGTCTTTCCATCACGGGACGCTGCATAGAGCACTGTCCCGTACTTGCCGCCTTCAGATGTCATTTGAGCGCCACATTCTCGCAAACTCTAAATCCATACCTTGAGCATTGACATCGGCTCCCTTCTCAAGGAGCAGCTCGACAATCTGAGTCTCTCCCTTAGCGGACGCTGCTTGGAGCGTCCCATACTCGCCGCCTTCAGATGTCATTTCAGTATCCTCGCAATCCAAAAGTCATACCTTGAGCATTCACATCGGTTCCCTTGGCAAGAAGTGCATTCATAATGTCCACCCTTCCGTTAGCCACCGCCGCTTGGAGCGCTGTCCCGTACTCGCCACCTTGAGATGTTATTTTATGAGAATGCATACATTGCATCCCAGTGGATCGCTGCACTCACCACGAATATTCGGGTCAGCTCCAAGGTTCAATAAAATGGCGACAACTTTCTCCTCTGGCCGTGACGATACTACTTGCACTGCTGTTGCATAGGGACAACCTATGAGAGAAACTTCAATATTTATGTCCTCACTAATAAGAGATTATGCACCATCAACCACTGTGTTATGGTGCCGGTCACCTAGCTGCCGCACCCTTGTGTTTGAAATTTTGTGGTCTCAAATTTAATCCAATTTCTTATCCCTCTTGCAAATGTGCTCCGTTGAAGATAGAAGAACAACTGAAAGAGGAATTTTCATTTCCTTCAAAACTGAGCGAGCAAAAAAAAAGTTATTCGTCAAATTGGCCACATGCGCGTAATATATTCAAAAATTGACCGTTAAAGCTGTAAGTACAGTTGGGGGCAGCCAAAGCCCGCCTATTTGGGAAGCGTGGGAATTTGGTATATGCCGCTCGGGAGATCCCGTTTGGAGACTTGGAAACCTGTTTCTGTGTGAATTAGGATGCAAATAAAGAGATTGGCACGAGCAGAAATTGTGAATTCAATGATTTTTCCGAAACTTACCCCAAAATATTGAGAAAAGCCCGAAAAAATCGCTAAAATATGAGAAAATCGCCAATCAACTCCATTTGATGAGCTGGTCATGATCCCGGCAAAATCAGAGAATTTTATCGAGCCATCCGGGCAGAAAAAAATCATTTGATCCGACCTTTATTAGGTCAGGGAACATCAGAAAAAACATGAATTCCGTGGGATTCTTGCCGTTACAAGCTGGTAAATGGTTTCAAAAGAGATTCCCGACAGTTTGAGCAAGATTTTGAAGTTTTTCTTCCCTCCGAAGTCCAAAAGGGGTACACACAATTTCGTTTTGAAGGCCCAAAATATTGAGAAACATAACGGCTCGTGGGAAAAACTTCGGAGGTATATTTTTAGACTCCTTTTGAGGTCCCGGATCCGAATCTGAACTCAGATTAATCCAAAAAAGGATCGTTCAAGCGCTACGTGATAGGCGGGCTTTGGCCGTCCCCAACTGTAGGCGCAAAATGATGGTACAGAGTTTTACTAGTCGAGCCTCTGTCACATAGTCTCAGAAACACGGCGATGAGATTTGTATGTAGTCGAGCTGAATGTCCGAACGAACCGCTGATGAGCCTCATTCGGACCCAAGTCACTGCAATAAGCGTCCATCCACCGAATCATACGGTGTTCCCACTGGCGAATTATTGTGCGAGGGACAGAGGCAAGTGCGGCCGGCATGTTGGCTTTGAGGCCTTCGAAAGTGTAATCACAGTGATCCCGCAGGTATTTTTTTGACGGTACCCCAGAAAAACTCTATGAAGTTCAGCTCGCAGTGGTGTTTTGGGCAGAATATCATCAGATATCCGACATCTTCAATTGTTTCAGCAATCATGGAGCGTTGCACAAGGAAGTCGGGTTGCAGTTCGAGCACCCGAGCTGCACAACAACCGCGTGGGCAGTGTGAATGCTCTTTTGCACTCCTGAACCAATTTATACGTTACAGATCAAAGTCGGCTGATTCTGCTTCTCGAAGCCTCAACAATTTGTTTCGAGTGCACAAATAAAGTAACCTAAAAATTGCTTCAGAGGTACACTTAAATTATTTTTTTTTCTCAGACCAAATTGGCCACTAATTTTTGGTAGTGGCAGCTAGGTGACCGGCACCATAACATCACCATCTTTTTCGATCAAAGCCAAGATTGCCTTCATTGTGGCCTCGTCCCGTATGGCGATCCGCAGCGTTGCAGTATGCTGATCCTTGCCCACTGTCTCACGACGCTCGGAGATGGTTTCCATCAAGTCACGTAAGGGCAGAACCAGTAAAATCATCGCAAGTATTCGATCGAAGGTCCAAGCGGATTCACCGGAAACCTCTTGTAGACGATTTTGTCGAAGAGTGAACTCAATATCCATGATGAATATGAGGTTGATTGCGTCTAGAAAAACCAGGCCGATGATGATGGGTACGATACTCGGAGAGACGGCGTCGGAATGGTTTCGGTGCCGGTACCATGCCTGATAGCCCAGCAACATGCGGAGGAAGAGACCCATCGGCGGAAGGAATAAATTGAGCCCGGATGCGAAAACTTTAGTATGTGTTATGTAGGACGTTGAAATGGCCAGGGAGGGCCCACAAAGGGTTCCAGAAAGCGACAATTGACATAAACCAGTGTTCTATCACCATTTTGAGCACCCAAAGTATGTAGTAGCCGAGAATGGGTGCTCGGTAGGGGTCCAAGCAAAGTGTACAGTACAAGAGAAATGAATTCCATGAAATCGCCGAGATCGCCGATCATTGCGTCATCATTCTCTCGTCAATCAAAAAAACACTTAAATTCAAACTCCGGCCCATCCCAATTGGGATATCCGAGATGTACCAGTCTGCCTACGGCAAACATCCTCCTGGTACCTTTGCCGTGGCAGACTGGTAACGAGTCTAAATTCGAGGCATCTGCTTACGGATAATTCTATTTGGCGGCACCCCCGGGTTGCAACTATTTAGCAACCCCATTTTCTAAGCCAGGATCTGATGGCGTCTGATGGCGCTTGATGGCGGCGATGGCGGGAAGAGACGGGATATGTTCGCGATGTCCCCAACAGTCAGAAAGGACTTCAATAATTCTGAAAAAAATTGAGAGCAGCCCAGAGGACATAATCCGTGTCATTCTATTTTTTTGAGAGGAGGTGTGTCCTGGAGTTGATAATAATTGGGATTTAGCACCTTTTCCCCCGGTAAATGGCGCAAAAATCGCGAAAGAAGTCAAGAAAAATCTCCAAAAAAAAGTCAGGGGACATCCAAGCGTATACTACAGAGTTGTGGTCATTCAAATCATCGATTCAACACTTCTCAGCTTTAAAAATGCGAAGGAAAGTCGGTCAAAGCGGATGTTCGCGCTTATCTTGTCTTATCTTATCTTCCACGTGAGGGTTACTAAATAGAATTATCCACCTGCTTATAAGATACAAATGATAATTCATTATTGAAGGTCCATGAAAGCGTTTTTCTCTCTTCCCGACCACAACACTCCGCCACGTAAGTAGCTCACCAAAAAGAAAACATGGAAGGAAGAGTAACGTTGACATCACAGGTCAAAGAGTTGGCTCGCAGCCCGCGCGCGCGCCTCCGCCGCCCGTGCGCGCTCCTCCGCCGCTTGTGCCCGTTCCTCCGCCGCCTGTGCCCGCGCCTCGGCTGCGATCCTCCCGTCTCGTTCCGCGATCCTCCCGTCCCGCTCCGCGATCCTCCCTTCCCGCTCCGCGATCCTCCCTTCCCGCTCCGCGATCCTCCCTTCCCGCTCCGCCTGTACCTGCCGCTCCAGCGCTGTCCTCCTTTCCCATGCAACCGTAATATCCCTCAACATGCGCTCGCGGATCTGTTTCCGCCTGGCCTCGAACAGGGCGACGATCGCGCCGATAGGATCGGAGCCAGTGACCTTCTCATCAACGCGGTTCTCATCCCGCGACCACGCCGCGTTGTCACGGTCCAGCAGCTCTAGAAATTGCCCTACATCCGCCTCAGGGACACCGTTCTTGATCATCCCTTTTCGCATCGCCTTCTTTAGGTCATTGAGTTTGTTGCCTTCTCCCAACAAAAGCCGCCCGGTCCTGGGATCGACGAGAGACAACTTCCCGTATTTCCCGGCAAGGCGGAAACCCCGAGCTTCCGTCCTTAAGTCCGAGAGAAGGTGGGCGCGTTGCACACAGATGCGGTGCGCGGCTAGGAAGAAGGTAACAGCGAACCACATACACATGTGGTGCAAGCGGCTGTAGTCCTTCCCTCGGTGTGTGACCACGGACGCGAGGATGGCGCAGTCGAGGGCCGTGAGTCGCTGCGAAAAGGGCGTCCCTGGTGGGATGGTGAAACTTTGAAGCAAGATGTATTCTTTCTGATCCGGCAACAGCCGAAGCTGTCTGTAATTGGCATCAATGCGGATCTTGTCATTGGGGGGGAGTTTTTTATCAAAGCTGTCGCCGGAGTCCCGTGTGCATTCTGCACTCGGGTCTCTGGGGGTCGAGTCAGCAAATGAAAAGGCCAGGCTTCGGCGATCCACATACTGGCAAACCTGCGGGATGGGATCTGTAGCTGTCAATATTGTTCGGTGGAGGAATGTCGCGCGGCAGTCTTTCTCATGAACCCGTGCTGCGACGCCGAATTCATGTGAGGCGAGGTGGAAGGTGAATGCGGCGTTCTCGTGGACATCCTTATTGTCGCCGCCGATGGCCCTGAAATGGTCGACTTTGTCGACAATACATCTGTCCAGATCAAGTAGGCGTTCCTCGTCGGTCCCCACGACCGATATGTTCTTGACCCAGTCGGTGGTGGACATCTTCAGTATGTGGTTGTCGAGAACGTTAGGGTCCGGTGACAGTTAGTGTCAACTGTCAGTAACTGTCAGGAGGGATGTGCTTGGTGGGTTGAAGAGATTCAATGAAGGGGGACATCTTCTGGTTCTCTCTGGGTCGTCGCTTCAGGAAGAAGAGGTTCGAGACAAACTGCAGCATGGAGATCGTGCGGTGAAAGGTGGTGTACACCAAGTGCACACGAGGCTTTGCCTCACGTGACCGGACCGTTACTCCGTTCGGCTCAGCTAGCCGAGAAAGCCGACTCGGAGCCGCAAAAGCCGAAAGGTATTTGTACTGGACTTTTCAAATCGACAGTCACGCGTCACGGACCCCCAGTTACATAATAATAATAATAATTGGGTCCCCCATGTCGATAAATTTGGTCAAGGTCACGCGTCACGCGGGCCTCTGTCGAACCTCCGGGGTGTGTCACGGAACCCAAAACTGCCCGGGAGACGCAAAAAAAGACAAAATTTTCGTTCCGGATGTCGAAATTTTGAGGGTGTCACGCAAAATTCCGGCCGGTGTCAAGCTGTCGAATTGGTTGAAAAGGTCACGTGTCACATCCCCTGTCGAATTGAACGAAAAGTCCAGTACACGGTAGGGCTGCCGCCCGTGACCGTGGCCACGGTTCCACGGCACCCGTGCCACGGGTGCCGTGCCCGTTCCGTTGGCCATTTTTTCTCCTTGACAACGGCACGGCTACGGCACGGTTTCCGACCCCACGGCCCGTGAAAACACGGCCGTCACGGCCGTGGAACGGGATACTTCTTTCCTCCATGATAAAGCTCCAAAATCCCCGATAAAATGACTAAATCGTTGATCCATGTCCTTGACATCCAGAATCCTTCATGTTTGGTCACTTCCTGCCCATAGGAATGACAAACTATAGGTATTCTCGGCAATTACCGAGTGAGATGGCGGAGATTGATGCTGGTTTGAACTTCAACTTTTCTTTCAACCCTAACTAAATTCTGTTGTAACAAAAGGTTTATGAGCATCTGCAGAACCTGATATTTTTTCTCAGGCCATTCTTTGGTTATTGCACAAGGTATTTCTGCCTTGCAAGGCTAGGGACAACGGAAAAACCCTATTAGAAGTTCAGATACTAAAGCCTCAGCCCAAATATACTTCCTACATCTGTTATACAGAATCGGAGGTAAGATTCATGTCGAAAACTACCCATGCAACTTGTGAACACAGCTGTGTACCCATTACGGCCGTGCCGTGAGCCGTGCCGTCCCGTTGGAGGGCTGGAAATCTCTCCGACGGCCGTGTAGAGCACGGGCCGTGCCGTGGATTGCCCGTGGATTCCACGGCCGTGCCCGTCACGGGCACGGGCGGCAGCCCTAGTACACGGCAAACCCCTGCTTGTGGGGCGTAGTTCCGTCGCTGCGGTAGCCTTGAAGTAATGTAGAGCTCGTTTGGCGGCCTCCCAAGGGCAGTTTTTGAGATTTGCCGCTCAACTAGTCTACCTTATCAGATCCCGGTGAATGATATTTTACTCAGCCGTACAGCCTAGAGTCTTCTTTTAACGCACAAGAGAGATAATTAAATGGCTCAATGCATCCATTTCAAAGCATTTCTGCTGGATTTGGTAGGGAAAAGGGAGAAATTTTGAACCCCATGCCTCGCAATTAAATGGCCCAATGCATCCATTTCAAAGCATTTTTGTTGGATTTGGCAGGGATAAGGGAGCACTTGACATATTTAAGCTTTCTGCCGATGCCTGGCCATCAATTTGAATGAGTGGCTGTCCACGCAATTTTGAACCCCATGTCTCACAATTAAATGGCCCAACACATCCATTTCAAAGCATTTTTGTTGGATTGTAGCGCCCTAATGTAATGAAGTGCCTGCAAACTTTTGTAAAGTTGTACATGTTTGGTTCTCTTGCGTAATCCAAGGGCTGGATTAACCGTTCTCTAACTGGCTTGCATTGAAGGGCACGTATGGTGTAAGGAGTGAGAGAATTTAACACTAGCATGCAGTGAAATGTCAGGAAGAAAGAGAGCTATAAATAAGTAAGATAAAGACAGACCCGGCATCTAGGCATGTTCAAATGACCTAGAATTTTTTGAGGGAAGATCTCTATGCATTCTTGAACTTGTGATAGAGTCACAATTTTCAATATCCCAGTCTATCGTGCTTGTAATGACATTGAGACAATGGCAATACACTGCAATCGGGAAATATTGTGATATTTGGATCCACTGTTGAACTCTTTGCAAATCTGACTCTATCACATCTTTTGAAATGTGTTAAAGCCTTTCCTGACAAAAAATTTACATCATTTGGATGTGTCTAGATACCTGTAAACTGTATTCATCCACAAAATGGCCCCTTAAACCAATGTCACTGAATATATAATATTTTCCCAACTTCCTTTCTATCACTAATTCCGCACAGATTAGCTGAGTATTTCTATATAGATTTCATGTGAAGCGGTGAGGAACTCACTGAGTTACTAGGAATTCTTTGGAAACATCCCAAAACAGAAGATTTCCCATCCACGCCTTCGGTACTGCCAATTGCTGTAAATTTGAGGGTCAATAAATTAACTCAGAAGTTGCAGAGGATGTTTTGGAGATCTCTGAATCGAACATACAGTCAATTACAAAAACAAGGTGCGGAAAAATACGGGAAGGTGTCCGTAGGTACAAACATGGGGATTTCATCACAAGGCAGTGATATGGTCTTAGGTATCGTTAACCAGCTATGACTGAGGTTGATTCCACTGAATACTTAAAAACATAATGATATTATTTCATTCCATCTGGGTCTTCAAATTGAGGTGCTGTTGATACGCACTGACAAGGCACTGCCGCGCATTGATGCGGCATTGAACTTGAACGTTAGTAGAGAACTGCCAAACACGCTTTTCTGATTGACCTTTCACTCCCTGAATACCCAAGAAGTTGCCAGAACACAACCTCACACAATTTAACTCAAAATTGTCCAAACTTTTGACCTGTATCATGTTGAATCGATGTCAATACAGGGATTCAGCAGTCCATGTGCATGCCTTTGGCCGTCTTTCACACAAATACATCCCCCACGGCACTCCCGACACTATCCCAATTTATGCCTAGCGTGCCGCAGCATTTTTTCCTGGCCCCTGCGGACACATAACAGGATGCTAAATACAACGTTCAAATTTTTCCTGAGCCCGTTTCTCGTGTCTGAATTTTTTCTATAGCGGGCCTCGCCAAACTTGTGTTCAAAGAGTATGCAGAGAAAATGAGTCCAGAATTGAAAAATTCAAAAGATATTATACAGCAGCAGACGCCGGTGGTTAAATTTCCTTTAAACGTCCCCGAGGACTTATTGTGTCATGGGGAACATGATTCCAGCTCAAAATTTGTACTCATTCCACTTTTGCCCGAAGAAAGAAAAAAAAAGAAAAAAAAGGCGCCCAAATACATTATAATGGACTGGATAGTGGGTTCCATTGGGAGGCACGGGGTTCAAATGCCATTGGGAGGCACGTGGTGCAAATAGCTCCTTTATCCCTGCAGAACACAGCTGGAATACATTATGAGGCACGAGGTTTAAAATTGATCGTGTCCATTGTCGGGGCCCGCAAAGTCGCCATTTTGGCCATTTTTGGCACATTTTGGCTATTTTGGATTTGTGCTCGTTGTGAAGGTTGTCATGGAGCCAGAATTAGTGGTATGCTTGTCCATGAATGCGCCAGCTGGTTTATAGGCATTCAGCCACATCAAATGGTGCTGCACCCTGTTTTTAGCAGTTAGGGCACTATATAATCCTTTTCTGCTGAAAAGTATACATTTTGTAGCCCTGGACACTCACAAATGTATTGATATGCGCCGTGAATATTAAATGAATTTTGTGTTCTCTCAACTGCAGTGATCTTGGAAACACGTATTTGCGTATTTTACCAGTTGTTGATGGCCCACATTGGAAGTAAGTCGAATGTTTTTGGAGAGAGGCAAGAGTGAGTGAGTGTGAAGAAGCTGAGCTGCTGAAGTGGGATAAGTGAGCGCGATGCGTAGAGGTATTTATTTTATTCGGCTACAAGAAAAAATGTTCTCGCGGTGTTCTGTTACCCGACAATACCCGACACTTATTTGCGGATGATGAGTGCCGCAGCGCTGACGTGGCCTCTGGTTGACGTGGTAAGAGCAACGTGGCAATGGAATCACCCCAGCAAACCCCAGCAGCGGATTCCCCACTAGGGGAGCTCAAATAAGAACACGCCGAACGCTGAGACGCCGAAACGCTGCTCGGCGTGATCTCCGAGATCACTCGTGTCAGTTGATCATCAAAAGATGATCAAAACCTCAACAGTGGAACCTGTGCCTCCTCACTTCGCAGCCAACGTTGACGGTGCATCAGTAACTTAACACATCTGTCTTTGGCGTCTTTGGCGTCTTTGCCAAGACGTGAAAGACCTCAAAGACACATTCTATCCAAAGACTCACGTCTTTGGCTAAGCGTAGTCAAAAGTCTCCACCAAGACGTACATCTTGGGGAAGACAGAAGATGCCATCGTCTTTGATAAGAATGTCGGGATCCCTCAAAAGATATTCGTAAAGACTTTGTCAAAGACACAAATATATCTCAAAAAGCGACGAAAGCGCAGCTTAATCACGGTCATCCAAGCAAAAAATCATCGAAAAGCGGGCATTGATTGCGGAAAACTACACGCGACTACTCTAATCAGAAACCACAATTACCTCATCATCATCAGAAAGCATCGCGTCGTCGCCAGCCTCAGAACCGCTGCGGCTGGAAGTTTGAGCCCGCTTGCGGCTCGGGAGCTCCACATACTCCTGCGCGGCCACTGTCACTTCCTTCCATTGATCCTCCGTCCACTTCTGGACCGACGAGAGGAACTTGGTTGCCAGGCATATGCGGCAATTTGATGTATCAGAGGTATGCTGATTAGCGTGGCAGTCGCGATACATGAATACCGCTGAGTTACCATGGAGGATGATGTATCAGCTCACCTTTTCCCCTACAGCCCGCTGCACATTGGCCACTCCCCGCACATGCGCCTCGCGCCGTTGATGGTCCGTGCACGATGGCGCACCGCCCAAATCAGGTTATTTGTTGACACTTGTTATATTCCCATCATCCTCTTCCTCCCACCCCCGCGCGCGCTCCCCCTGGTTCCCCTTCGCCTCTGGGGCCGTTCCTGGCCTCGCTCTTTCGCATGTCCAATCTTCTGAACCCGCTCTATCGATACATTTGTGTTTTATGGTCTGAATATGCTCTGAAAACCCGGCGTCACCATTGCACGCACACGCTGCCCCACCTAGCGTCCAACATAAAAGCGGCCCCACTGGGGCTGCTTCTCTGTAATTTTAACCATACCCGGTCTATCCATTGCCCATTATTTTCCCCAAAGCACATGTCCTCAAGACGACTCCTGCGCTCGCCATCGTCCGCGCCGCCTCGCCGCTTCCCCCGCCGTACCACGCCCGCTCCCGCCCCTCCTTTCACCCAGGATTTGTTGGGGCCCTACCTACCGTCCACCCGAATGTGTGCGTGCATCGCTGGCGCCGTCAGATAGTCCACGGCTGCTCGGCGCGACCCCCACTTTAATAGCATCGGCATTGCACCCTTAGCGGTCTGGGCCGCGATACGCGCCCTTCCCGGCCTCCAGCCTTACCACAACTGTGAAATAAGACCGCAGTACTGCACCCACAGGGTCCAACACCACGCGCGCCGTCACTTGTGCTTCCCCTGCGCGTTCTGCCCGTTCTTACACTCCCCGCACCTTGCCGCCGCTTCTCCCGGCGTTCCGCTGCGCTTGCGCTAGCGCTGCTTCACCCGTAGACGACCTCCGCCATTTCGTTGGCATCGTGGCCTCACCGGGCCCCGTGGTCGGTCCGCCCTCACCCGTGCGCGTACTTTGCGCCTCGCAGCTCCTTCCTTCACGCTTCACGACAGGGGGCGAAGCGGTGTTGCATATGCACGGCGATGGAACTCGCGCCACGTTCCGCGGCAGCAGATCATCTGCTTCTGGCGTTGCGGCTTGCATCGGTGGTTCTTGCTGACTGTGTTTGCGCAGCCCCGATGCCTGTACCCGTATCATGCCGCCGACTTTTTTTCCGTTCTGTATAGGTGCGTGGTATTTATCCTTGAGCTGGCGCTCCAGCGCTGACACATTGCTTGAATTGATCCGGCTGCCTGCTCCTGCCGCCCACTTTTCTGTTTTTGTTTCACCTCGAATTTCACTCTATCATACCTATCCCTTTCTCCCTCAGTTTTATAGTTTTCCCGGTGTATTACATATGGAAATCATCATTTTTCTTGCCTTCCCCTCGTTGACCTTGAAATCCATTTGGGCGGCAAGCACTTCTTTGCAGGATAATTGTCTATTTTTCCCATGTATTATTAGCTCAGTAGTCGTGTATTAAGTACTTTTTCAATCCAAAAATTGTCTTCGGAGGTTGTATTCCGCTAAATGGCGCTTGAGCATGTTTGATGGCAAATGAATTCTCAACTCTTGAGCGGTTCTAGTGTTCCCAGAGTGTGGTAAGACAGTGTGAAGCATATTTCAATGTTCCCTGAGCTGTTTGAATGATAATGTGTAGGATTTTAGATTTTGAAATTTTGAACATAGAATGAGCTGAAAGGCGCTTGAGGGGGGGGGGGGGGGGGGGATTGATTATACTCGCGTGGTCCAAATGTCTGAACAACGAGTTTACGGAAGGTATACATGTGGTACTGTACAGGTGGTTATCCTCACAGAAATCCAACAAGATCCCAACCGAACACAAACCAATTCCAGGGGGTTGTTCACACAAGACACTGACAGACTGGGACTGGCTGGCCCTCGAACGGGCTGGACCTCTGGATACAACCCTGTGGGACCTGACCACAAGCGGAGTGCGCAAGTGTACGGGAGGAGTTCCCTGCCTCCCAGGTAAAAATCCCCAGAGTCCACCAGTCACACAGAATGTTGTCGCATGACTGTCCCTTTGCACGGCAAATGCGATTTTACGTGCAAAAAAAGCACGGGTGAATTCATGCAGAGCATGAGAGCACCGTCCAGAATTACGTGCATGCGAGCATGTAAATTCCAAACACGTCTTGGACCAGTTTATGCGAAAAGGCGCGCGATGCCCCCGCCTGGAGCCTCAATCAACGTGTTCAACTTCCACGGAAGGTCCACAACTGATGAAACAGCGTGTTCAACTTCTGAGTAAGGTCCACAGCTGAAAAAGGCAGGTAATAGCAACAAAACCCGACGAGACATTCAGGTGAGACCTAGATCTGAGAGAACCGTTCTTCGTCGTTCCTGCACAGGACCATCGAGCAGGAACTCGGAAAGGAAAGCAGTCGAGAGAACCGTTTTTCGTCATTCCTGCACACGAGACCGTTGAGCAGAAACTCGGAAGAGAAAGCAGTCGAGAGAACCGTTATTCGTCGTTCCTGCACACAAGGCCATCGAGCGGAAACTCGGAAGGGAAAGCAGTCAAGAGAACCGTTCTTCGTCGTTCCTGCACATACACAAGACCATCGAGCGGAAACTCGGAAGGGAAAGCAGTCGAGAGAACTGTTCTTCGTCGTTCCTGCACATAAGACCATCGAATAAAAACTCGGAAGAGAAAGCAGTCGAGAGAACCGTTCTTCGTCGTTCCTGCACACGGAACCCATCGAGCAGAAACTCGGAAGAAAACCATTGTCGAGACAAGATAGATGCAGCCGAGAACCGAGCACGCCAAGCCAAAGATGAAATCACAGATTCTGATCAAATAGTCCGTGCGCATCAGGACCAGAAACGACCGGGATCAAGCAGATCAAAAGTGTCGGCTAATGCCCACAAATGAGGAGGGTGCAAAAACCCATCGAGTACGGCCCCAGAACACCATTGAGGGGCTTCAAGGAAGGTGCGAAGAACCCAGAGAGACACGAGCACAAATGCAGAACAACCAGGGAGACAAGTCAGCAGAGAAACCAGATCTGAAAATCCGACATGATGGTGGGAGGGTTAACTATACTATGTTTGTGCCTATCGACATATGCCGTCGGTGCAACTCCTAACTCGTGCATAGATTTTCGCATTTGAGCTCATTTTCGCGGTTGGCTACCCTCCTAAACCCCATTTATGATGCTGGAGCACGGATAATATGGATTCTTGGTTGTTATCGAGTCGGTTTTCTGGGTTAGCGCCCGAGTTGATGCGTACATGGTGGAAATTTGTGTTATAACTGCTTGCCATCGCCGAGATTTTGAAATTTGACATTATTTTCGGGATTGGCAGGCTTCTCAGGTTCTTTTTATGACGGTAGAATACCACGTATGATCGGTTTTTCGGTTTCGGTGAGTGGTTTTCTGTGTAAGTGGCTTTCGAGCAATTTCCATAAATCTTACACAAGTCGTGATTTCTACCCGTTGTGCATACCTATATGTTTATTTTATTAATTCAAGCTTATAAGCAATTTTTGCGTATTTTTACAACCCCTCAGAGCAGTAAACAGCCCTGAACTTTGTCTGAACAGCCGTGGGAATACTCCATCACTGGAGTGACCAAGCGTGACGACGTGATATTTCTGTTTCCACCAGACGACATCGCCGTCCGACGTGCTGTCCACAAGTTCTCTTGACTATGGAAGTCCACAAACATGGTCTTGGTCCTTCCCTAGTGTTCTCAAGTCACCAAATCTCGCTACGAAACCAGTCCAAATGTGCAGGCCAGCTATCCTAGACCTGGCGCCGACATTTCCCCATGCATTTCGGCCTACCCCACGGCATTCACGCTGTAAATGGCGCTCGTAATGTGCACCAATTGAACGTAGCTGAAAAGGGACAAGAATACGGTCATATCCGCCGTCCGGTGCGTCCGCTAGGCATTTTTATATCACCAATGGCGTTAACATATCTCGCACGCGATGCAGGCTCTCTTCGCGGGCCCCGTCGTGTCCCTCGACCTGAAACACTATCCCGCTGCTCGCAACGCGACTGTTGGCGCCATCCCCCCACCCACATCTCTGCTCGCGGAAACGCCATCGTGGCAACCAATGGATGCACGGCCATGAAAGCAATTGTCATCCTATCGCCGCCCCCGCCTTCCAGTTGCTCGGAGCGTTGCCGGAATGAACGCCGCTGGTAGCTGGATGCAGGATCGGAGGCAGGGGCTGTCTTTCCCTCTGGACAGCGCTATCCGGCGCCTCCTCCACGCTGCTGCGTTGCATGTGGAGGAGTGCTACTGTCCCCGGCGCCGGGTTTGTACGCGGCTGGATGTGTCTGCGTAGATGGACTCCCATCCTCTGAGGTCGCAGGAGCGCGTGTCTGCACTCCCGGGCACATCGCAGCAGCACCTGCACTGCGCTGCGCGGGTCAGCGCCCCAGTGGAGGATCACTCGCAGGCTGGGCTGCAGACCGCAGCGCGTCCCCTGGTGGTGGAGGCGCGGAATCCGGCCATGAAGTGGTGTGCAGGCGTGCCGCAGTAGGCGCTCGCGCCGCGGCTACGTCGGCGTGTACCACACATCCGCTTACGCTGTCCGCTGTTTTAGGCTCGAATTCCGAGCTGGGAGCCAATAACGGATCCAATGCGTTTCGGATTGAAACGCGTTTTTACGCTGCTATATAGTCTTCTTTAGATTGGTTGCTTGAGGATGTGTATCCTGTATAGTGTCCCCATATTTTATAATTTTTTCATAAATTTAGACGCCAATTTTGTCGTCGTCGCCGCTGCCGACGTTGAGAACAGTTTGGTCGCTGTTTGCTAATTTTTGATCGTTGTTAACCAAATGCGGATATTCGTGCTCGTCATTCAGCACAATGGCGGCAACTGAAAGTAATGGTGTGATGACCGCTGAATAAAATGCAGAAGGTCTCTGCGCTGATACATCAGATTGACCTCTAAGCCAGGGGTTTCTATGTATCGCGGTACCGCTGGACATCAGCGGTATCTGATACATCACACTGCTACACTAAGGTCTGGTTGCACGCCGGACCTGCTTCGGCCTGTGCCCAGGCCCCTGTTGATGATGTGGTCGGCCCAATTGTCGGTAGAGAAGGAATCGGCGGTCTTCTGCGCATTCACGTATTCACCCGTCCGCCAAAATTGTAGTGCACGCTGAGTCTATGGCATGGTCAGACTAAATGGTGGGTAGAAGTGTCAATCTTACCGCTTGAGCCGACATAAGTAGCGCGCCGATCGCAGGGGCCTCCAGCCGTGTGTACCCACCCGGAATTGTTTCCAAACATGACAAATGATAAGCGTACGTGTAGACAATGAGATAAGACTGGAGGAATCCCTGCAAGAACGGATGAGAAGGTGTAAGGCTGTTATAATTGACATACTTTTTTTGTCGACGCCGTTGCCCCAGGTCTTCCAATGAAAGGCCATCGTCCCGGTGGATGCGTGGGGTTGCAGCGCCCACGCCACGAAGGCAGCGATTCCCTCTGGGCGGTCGGGCTTGAACTTGAGGGGTTTCGTGGCAGTTTTAGCGGCGACAGCTACATCCGCGTCGGGAGCGGTTGCAGCCTCAACGCCCGTGGCGGGTGGGATAGCAGCAGATGGGATAGAGCCGCCATCATCACCGGTCGCGAGCCCTGATAATGACAGATGTGAGTTGCGGCGCAATAAACTGAAAACTGGCGCTCACCGTCATCTTCAGGCTCATCGTCCTCGTTCTCCATCTCATCTATTTCCTTGTCGCTGTCCGGCTCGTACGACTCCAAGAACTCACTGATAGCCTTGAGGGATTGAGCCCCAATGCTGTGGCGCCAGGAGTTCAAACGATAGCCGACCTGCGGCAAGAGCATCATCAACGGGTAAAGTCACAGTGAGCGAAATGAGGTACGTACTAAGCCGAACCACGGGCCCTCGGCGGTCACTTCATGCTTGTCTGCACCGTAGACCTGGTCGACGACGTCCTGGACGTGTTTGAGGGTCAATTTCGTCCAAGGTGGAAGGCAACCAGCGAGCTCTATGGCCAAAGGAACGACTTCATCAGGAAGAGGTACCGTCCGGAAGATGCTTGAGGGTCCATTTAGCGGCGCCACCCCGCACCTCTTTGGCTGTCAGTGGCCTGGGCGGAGCGGGGCGGATGGTGATGAGTGACTGGAAGGTCGAAGAGAGGTAACGTCAGCGCCGGTCCGATTCGATCCGAGAAGTCAAATCGATTTACCTCGGTGGGCACGCCTTTCTTCTTCTTCCCCGTCTTCGGCCGCTCGACGTGTTCCTCTGCATCATTATCGAGGGCAGGCCCACCTGGTAAAACCATCGAATCATCGTCAGCATGAGGCGCTTGTGGACCTCCGGACTTGGACTTGTTGAGACCGCTCTTCTTTGTTGAGACCTTGGGTTTCTTCTTTGGTTTCTCCGAGTCGGCGTCACTTCAAAATTGTTATCGAGACGAATAGAATGTAGCAAAAGGCACCTACTTCCCTTTGGCCTTGCGCTTTTTCTGGTCCTTGTCAGCTACAGCCACCACCGGCGTTCCCAACCCGTCCTGAATTCTACGAGTACCGAGAACGTCGCCGCGGGAAGTCGAGGCCCGTTTCTGCTTTTTCTTTTTCTTCTCGGTGACATCTTCCTCGCTGGCATCGGGCTCGGAGGCGGACTCCTCGCTGCTGTCGTCGCCAGAGGGGTATGGACGAGAAACGAAACGAAAACGGTTAATTTAAGAGACCGGATGATCGCCGTTGTCAATGATGTCATCGTCACAATCTGTCACGGAAGCTCGGCTAAGTTCCGATCAACGTCGCTTGGCACATTTCTTTTTTTTTTTTTTTTTTTTTTTTTTTTTTTTGGAGCGTTTATAATAATGCCACTCAGTCTGCAAAGCATTCCAAGCGCATCCGCTGGTAGAACTGTTTCCAGTATAGCCGGGAAGTGATCCAGGAGGAAATGCCGTTACGCACATGTTTCAAGTTTTCGTGTGGGACTCTGGCTGTTCGGTATTATCCTACTCCATTATTTCGAGTGTTCGGCCGTATACCCACTAAAACCCCCTTCATTTTTATCCAATCATCCGGCAGGGAATCTTCATCAAGGAGCGCACCGCTCCATGTGTCAAGCACTAGTTGCTTTTTGGTGGCGAGAGATCCGAATCGGGCACGGTTTGTGAGTAACTGATCTCTTTTCAGAGCGGAGTTGACCAGCTCCACCCAGCGGTTATGTATTTCGGCCTCTGACGCGAGTGTGTGTGTCTCAAACACTCTCTTGTTTCTTAAATTCCAGATCAAATACATCGAAGTTGAGACAATTATTGTAAAAAAACGATTCTTAGATGGTACTCTCTTGCCATTCGGAGAGGTAAATCTGGCGAGGGCGCAACCCAGGAGTAGTCCCCAATTCAACTTAGGCCAGGTGGAAAATCTGAGCCTCCAAAGTCTCTCCGTCAATTGCCATACCTGCTGCTGACCAGGTGCGTTACATTCCAACATAATGTGTTCCAGTGATTCCGGCATTCGACACGTCGAGCATTGACCGAGAATTTCCATGTTTGGTACATGGTCCCAGAAAAAACCGACATGGTAGGCATCATGCAGACTTTTCCATAAAAAATTTCGTGTTAGCCGGTGAATGTTGTTAGATCTGATCGAAGCCCAAATGGTGCTGTCAGTTGGTTGGTATCCAAACTCTTCTGCCACGCAACAACGGATACGATCAAGATTGGATGTCGTGGATTTCCGTGTAGGTTTGTCTCTCATGGATTTTATTACTCTGGTAAACAGGTGCTGACTTCCTTCTTTTAGCAATATTCCAGGGTTGGTGAACATCAGGTCCGATTGTATATCCAAAGACATTGGGGTAGGTTTCAGCGTCTGAAGCTCCGCTGCCGGATTAATATCTACCTTCTTGAAGTAGGTTCTGGCAGATCTCTCTTGTAAGGCGGAGATAGTGCACTTTATTAGCTCGTAATTTTGGTTGAGTGGGTTGTTTCGCTGTTTACACGATCTGTCACAAGGGTTTTGCCAAGGAAGGTTGAACAGCAGTGGACGGTGAGCGGAATATATCGTGGACTTCTTGCGCCACATATAGCAGGCCTCCTAGAATTGCTGTGTTGAACGAAGGGTACAAGTTTGTGTCTGGAAAGGAAAGGAGCAGTGATCTCTTCATTTTGACGTGATCGTTTCCGCGAACCAATATCATAACATGCATCTGTGCATGTGTCTCGCCCGGATGTTTGATTTTTGCATGAAGGTATACTTCGAGCACCGTTGGGTCGTGGTTTGTCATAGGGTACCGTTTTGTTGCGAGTTCGGTTGTATGGTCCTCGGAAGCGAAAATTCGGAAGCCATGTGAAAAGTCTGTCAGCCGGAAAGCCGGATCAAAGGTAAACCGCCCGTCTTGACTACCTTGATCATTTCCATATTTTTCTGCCTCCGACAGTGCAAGATGCTCGCAGAGGTCGCGGTTCGCTATCAGGGGATTCCATTTGGGCTGGATACATTCAATCAGTGCCTTTGCAGCCTCTACACATTCTCCCGGGTTGACACAGCCATATTCGATGCGGTCTCGTCGACAGAGCGGGCATCCACAGTTCTGCGTCCAATTCCAGAAGGGTTAAGCACATGTGGCTGTCTTATCAAGGTGGTTCTGCGCTGTGATATTGTCAAGATGTCGGCCACACTTCGGGTGTGGTGATTTGTCGTAGGCATTTTACAGCATCTTTCCTCCGAATTTTATCAAAATTCTGCGCAATGAGTGCTATGTGGTTCCATACAGGCATTGGAGCTGAACTTCCTTCGAAATTGAAAGCGCTGTAAACTCCAGGTGATATTTTTTGGCTGCCAGAATCATGCACCGGATGTCATGCGGTAACGGGGCATATCTCCATGATGGGATGTGTATATCTTGCAGGAAAACGCGGTACATTGAACCTTGGTTGGCCTCTGATTGGCTTGCATCCCAGCGCTTCATAATGGTGTGTTCAGCAAAAAAAGGCCAGTTTGCTCGATCATCTCCGTCTCGTAGGAATTCTTTTAGATTCCACAAGTTTATTGCCTCATTTCGGGAGCGTACATCTAAGATTTGCTCCCACCGTCGATGAGTGGAAGACACATTGTCTGGTGAGCGACTCGCGGCTTCTTACCTTCCCAGAGGAACTCATCTCGCATTCGGATCAGTTTATCCTCAATTTCATCAGGCATTCCTTGTACCCGCGTTAAGTATTGGGTTTTCCCGCCAATGACCATGTTAATTATGTGTCTGCGCCCCTCTAACGTAGGCTTTTTGGAGTTCCAGCGGTCTAGATCTCTTGAAATTTTTTCAATTACCTCTGGCCATGGTGTTAAATAAGGTACATCGTTTCCGACCCAAGCTCCGAGGAATCGGCAGTTTGGTTATCTGGTACGATTGTCAAGTCACTCCGGATCTTTGGTGACCCGGGCTGATTTTGCGATGCTGAACAACTTGTGCTCTGTACTCGAGGATCCGAAAGGTAATATAATTGTCTTTCGCATATTGAATTTTGCCGTTGATGCAGTGCACCATAGATCGAGAACGCTCCAGAGTGCTGTCCAAGAATCTTTGTTGGACAGATAAATCGTTGTGTCATCAGCGAAGAGAGATACGAGGAGTTGCGCTCTGTACCAGGTACGTTGACACCTTTGATCTCAGAGTTGCGCAGTAACGATGCGAGTGGCTCAATAGCCAAGTTAAAAAGCAGGCAGGATAGTGGGTCGCCTTGGCGAACTCCCCGTGTCACGACAAAAGGTTTGCTCAATTCACCGTTAACCATCACTTGAGTCTTGGCGTCAGTGTATAGGACTTTGACCAAGTTGCCGAACTTAGCCGGGATCGCATTCGTTCCAGAACAGTCAATAGGTATCCGTGGTCAACTTTGTCATATGCTTTCTCTTGATCGAGGGCTACCACAATCCCATTTACTTCGAAAGCGTCTGCATAGTTGAGTAGGTGTTTCAATTGTTTAACTTGGTCTTCAATCTTGCGACCTTTCATAAAACCAGCCTGATCGCGGTGTATAATTTGCGGGGCAACATCGGCAAGTCTCAGTGAGTAGCTTTTTGTCAGTAATTTATAGTCTATATTCAGCAGCGTGATGGGCCGGTAATTCGCGACGTCTGCGCGATCACCTTTTTTGTAGATCGGACACATCCATCCTGTGTGGAAATCTGTGCCTAGGGCCACCCCATGTGTTTCAATGTCTTCGAAAAGGGACTCAAGAATAATCATGACATCCCAGGTGTCTTCCTGTTTCTCCATTCTATTTTTGTGTTCAATTTCAAGCCATTTGTAGAACTCGTAAGGGAGTCCATCTATCCCAGGAGCTGAGCCGTTTTTCGACATTTTTAGGGCGGCACTCAACTCAGATGCAAGTAGTCTCTGATTCATCGAATTGTGCTGTTCTTTGTTCAGGTGTGTATCGCACTGTTCCAATACTATTGATGTGGCAAGAATCTTTGCGTATTCATCAGGTTTATCCTTTGACTGTACACTATCATGGTAAGCACGAGCCATTTCCGCCATTGATTTCGGGCGAGACTCATACTGTGGGAGCCTACTGTGGTTCCAGGTTTCACAAACTCGTGAATCGTCTCTTTCATGTGTATCCTGTCGCAGATCGAGTCCAGAAGCGGCTGTGCAGAGTTTCGCCTTCAACATCGTACCTTGTCTGTGATAAATCCTTCTTTCTTGAGCTCGCTGTTGAAGAGTATCGTTGATTTTCTTCTCTAGAAGGTATGCCGTTAGATTTCGATCATCGGGAGGGATATTGGTATCATGAATTGTGAGGTACAATTGTGCTTTCCATGTGCGCAAGTTCCTAGTATCTTCATTCTCTACCAGGAGTGAAACAGTCTTAGCATGTTCGATGACGTCTCGTTTGAACTCGGCCCATAAGGTTTGAATATTTCGGTCAGGAGATCTGGGTAGATTTTCCAGGTCTTGGCAATCTTGTTTCAAAGCCATACCCAGTCGTCGCACCTCAGACATGAATTTGCGAGTTTTTAAGAGGTAAAGGGGGAGGCTGAATCGCCCTTTTCCGGGCTTCTCGTCCGCTCGACAGACTATCTGCACTGCAGTCAAAAGGTGGTCGGTTTTCACCGCCGTTTGGTCAATTCTCCATCCCCGGCATGAATCAAAGAGCTTGTGTTGTACGTATATTCGATCTAACCTGGATCGTGATACATGCTCTAATCCCGTTATTGGGTCAGTTCGGCGTTGAACACAGTATACTGTCGTTCATCTTGAAAGTATTCCTCCATCCATCTTCGATCTGTAGGAGTGACTTGAGCCGGTGAAAACTAGCTGGGACAGAGATTTTACCGCCAGACAGGCGATCCTTGCATCTTCTATGAAGTTCCAATCTCCTAGAACAATATCAGGGAATGGTAGATTCGCGTTGTCCCTCCATTTTTCCAGAGGTCCGTCCACATTTTATCCCTCTGTTTGAGGTTTGTTAGGGGCATATATATTCAGGATCGTGATCATCCGCCCTTTGTGCCACGGGACTGCAATCATTAAAGCACGGCCAGCTACCAGTTCAAAGACGTGGGCATGTTCAACATCGATAAATTTTCTGTTGAGCAGAATTGCCACTCCTGCAGTGGAGGTAGGATGGTCGGGGTGAGCTGAATGGAAAATTTTAAACCAGCTGTCGTATATTCTGTGAAAATCTCCAGCCCCGGTGTCATCTAGGTGTGTTTCTTGCATCGCCACAACACCTAGTCGTTGTTCATCAATTAATTTTTTCAAAAATTTAAACTTGTGGTTTCCCCTGTTCATCGAGGAGCAGGTTTCTCTTCCTGCAATATTCAAGGAGGCAATGTTCAACGTTGAGCGAGTTGTTTTGGCCCCGTTCTTTGATTTCAGTTGTATATTCCTTTTCCGTATCTCGGCATTGATAATCTCCCAGCTGTCGAGGATCTCTTCTCCTTCGACATGGGGGGTGAGTTGGTCTATTGACATGTCACCGGTCATTTGCGGAAAATCAGACTGTTCATCAACAGCGACATTAGATTCAGCACGAACAGACCTGTTTTCTATTGCCACATTGTCTGAGATCCAGTCCAATTTTCGTTTCGTGCTATTCACAATATTGTTTTGAGTCAAAACTTCCGATTGTCCAGCCTCCATAGTCGCTGCGACTAGTGCAGCCGAACTCTCGGAGGTTGATATACTGGGAACAGCACGTATTTGCTGCCCTTCGCTCGTCGTTGCAACGACCAGAGCAACGGAATCGCTGCCAAAAGGGGTCGCGCATTGATAGTCAGGGCTAGGCCCCTGTTCGCCCAGACTCCTGCTGATTTCGCATTGTGAACTCGCAGCCGGCAGGCACATGCGAGAGGGATGCACCAGATCCCCGGAACCCTCCGCGAGCCAGGAGGGTCTTCGGTGCAGTACTGGTTATAATTTGGTTGTGTATTCATTTTAAGGTTTTTGTTGCGTTTAAAGACCGCCGTCTGTGTTCACAGGCTTCGATTTAAGTCAGGTTACCTGTGTTGACCCATAAATCATTTGAGGTGGTATTCAGTCAATTAAGATGAAATTTTCTACTTCAAGGGCAGAGCTCACGTGTGGTTGGGGAACCACAATGTGCCGTTGGCTCCTCTCCACACTGTGAGAAGAATTCATGAGGGCAGAATTCAAGAAAGCGAAACGATGATATTCAGGTGTTAGGCAAGAAATTGTTCGCCGTGAACAGTTTGACGCGATCTGTCACATGTGACAGACGCGTGACACTACGCGTTTTTGCCAGATTGCGTGTCTCATTTGCTACAGATAATTGTGTCACTTGTTCAGACACTGTATTTGTTTACTACAGACCAATCGGTACCCGTTTTGTCATGAATTAAGTCTTTAAAACCTGTGAGTGCATCGCAACGGTGTCATGGCGTGCGAGTCAGACTAGAATTTTTGACCGAAATATCAGGTTATTGGGAAACCACATAGTATTACACTTGCTCGGTACGCTATGAGCTAACTTCTCGTATCATACACCGACTATTTTATGGGTTTTTTATGTTATGGTGCGTACCAATGGTAAAGAGACAGATAAAGGAAGGAAACTCGTTTGGTGGAGTGGGTACTCAGAAGTGGCGAGGGACCCAGTGTTCCTCAGCGTTAGCAAAGCCTTGAAGAGCGCGCTCGACACGCTGAAGGCGCAGGATGAGGTCATAAATCATCTGGCCATTCAGCTCACGATCCCCGCGCATCTGGTAAGGAGCTCCGCCCCGGC
The DNA here is from genome assembly GCA_029378395.1 of Mycena leptocephala. Taxonomy (NCBI): domain Eukaryota; kingdom Fungi; phylum Basidiomycota; class Agaricomycetes; order Agaricales; family Mycenaceae; genus Mycena; species Mycena leptocephala. Next base: position 51,902 of record JARJLF010001867.1, read on the forward strand.
GGACGTTGTCGTAGCATGTCCCTTAGGGAGGACGGTAAGATGACGTTTTGTAGAGTATTTCGGGACGCACGTTAAAAAAGCCCGCATTGTTGAAACGGTCTACAATAGCATCGCGGAAAGCGCGGTGAGCAAGCTGGGCTGGGACGCGCCAGTTGTGGTTCACAGTCGAGTGTGTGGACTGGGGACCGTTAGCGTGGGTGTGGGAGCGATTGGTGGCGTCCGAGATGTGGCCGTTGCCATTCTGGGCGTGGTGTCTGAAACCAACAGAAGCCCGGCGCTGGCGTGGCTGGTACACATTTCGAGTGCGTGAGGGTTGATACAAAACAGGGGGGTATGTGACGTACGCCAATTGCCATGGTGTGGAGGGAGTTAGTGATACCATTGACACCGCGTGTATTGGCGTTGGTGGCGAGGGTGGTGGAATGCATGTGCACGTCGTCTCCACTCTCATCGGCCTCGTTGTCGGTGTCTCCAGCAGGAATAAGGTCGGGGAGGCTCCCAGTACTGTCAGACTCGTTGCCGGAAGCATTTTGAATGGAGGTGGAATTGGCAAGAGCAGGCGTGGTCGTTCCGCCGTCAGCGGTAGGAGTGAGCATAGCGAGGCCGGGCATTTTTCAGCGTTCTATTTCCACCAACGAGCGACGGCTTTAAATGAGTTCCCCATGCCTCTCTTGTTCCTCCTGTTTTGGTATCAGGTCTCAGAAAAATGTCGAGTGAATCAGAAATTGCTCGTGAGTTATTCACGGTGGACTAATCGGTATGTGTTCTCTTGTCTTTGAAGCTGAGACCGTCGGTCCCGAGCTGTAGATGTGTATCATTGTATTCAGTTGAGTCTGATTCCAAGTCGGTGCCGCCGCCAAGAAATACCAGAAAAGGTAGCTGGATGTCTCGTGGACAGTCCTAGGTGGGGTATTCTGTCTCTGATTTTGTCGCCTTGTTCCATCCCGTGTGTGGTCTGTGAGGGCGGTAGCCGGTCAAGATGGTTTGTAAGGTTTTGGGTGGTATCTCATTAATCGGGTATACGTAATGGGTCTCGTCGGGTTCACATATTGTACATTTGTATTCGATAAACAACTTCTTCGTATCATACACTTTGGTTCACGGACTTCTCATATCGTACACTTTGTTAGTAGTTAAGCTCCTTGCTCAGGGACTAAAAGCCACGGCGGGAGCGGCCACCGAAAGGCCGCTTGTACGCGCCAGGCCCGAAACGGGGTCGTGGGTTGCGGGTAACGAGCTTAAAGCCGTCGGAATCTTCTCTGTCGCGGATGGTGCCAAGCGTGGTCCCCACTGAAGCAGAGTCGAGCTCAGCCTGGTTGAGATGGACAGCGCGAAACTCGGGAGAGGTTACGATGGGACACTCATCCTTGTAATGATCAAGGCCGAGGCACTCCGTGCATTCCATCGGACGAGATCTACCCGTGCGCGTGGGCTTGAAGGGAGTGGCGCGGCCGCGGCAGTCGACGACAAAGGTAAAGGAAGAGGACATAAGGTGTTCCTTCCAGGCCTTGATCGCGTCGTCCTGCAGGGACGGAGGGGGCATATAAAGACGAACGGCGTTCTGACGTTGGGCTGTCGAGCCGCGTCGAGTGGGCATCCAGACCTACAAAGCCATTTCGTTAGGGTTGTTCGGGGCTCAGAGTAAAGTTGCGCGCCTGACAGGCCTTGACTTCCGCATATTCAAGCAGAACACGCACGGCGAAGGGGATGTCGTGGGCCTCGGGAACGCGGTCGTGGTGCTCCTGGATAAGCTTGATGGCTTCGCGATCAGTGATGAGTTTCTCGAAGAGGGCGGAAATGAATTCGGTGCGGGTGAGGCGGTCAGATAGTCCAACATATGTTCCTGGATTGTATTTGTTGTAAATGGCAATGGGTTTACAGTAGAAGCGACGCACCGATGTACCAGCTGGGGTCTGGGAACACCGGGAAGATGTAGAAAGTAAAGCCGTCGGTTTCATCCTTGCGTCTGGTGTGGACAATTGCCTGCGGAAAGATCAAAGATGTGGAGCAGTTCAGCGTATTGGTTACCTTGGTGGGGTCGGCCACAATCTTGTCTTTCAACTGCGATGAGTTGCATAAAATGAGGTTTGTGTGGGGAAGAATGGGCGCGTCTGGGGCCCCGTCCTTGGGCGTCGAAGGAATAACGGTGAATTCGGCTTGAGTTGCCAGACCTACGTTGACGATGGCGTCGGCGATGGCGTCGGCACCCATAGCACGATCTGCGGGGCGGTCGCGTCCGATGATCACTGCGGCCAACGATGACACTTGCAGTTGTTGAAGGGTCAGAGCATGCCAATAGCTGGAGCTTGTCACGCACTCGGTTTATCCATGACTTTGTTCACGTTCTCTTCGAGGTGGTTGAAAAGGACAGAGGCATTCGTCCAGCCATGGACCGGAAGGACGTTGGTTTTGGGACCGACAAGGAAATCTTTGGGGTTGCCGGGGGGACGAGCGGGATTAGTGTTGTTGTTAGTGTCGTGGTCGGGGGTGATATCCATCGCTGCAGACGTGGAAGATAATGGCGAAAAGGGACGGACCAGAGCGTCTTAAAAAGACACAGGCGTATTGTCTTGCACTGAGACATTCGGGAAGAATCGTTAGGCTTGGCGCTGACAGAGCGAGTCACCTAAGGAGCCGGAGCGAGGAGTCATCCGGAGTCGGGCATGACTCATTGCGTCGACAGCGGCGAGCACTCCTAGAGGGCCATCGACGAGGTCGGTAGCTACTGGAGCATTGGTAGGGTGGTGTTGGTGATAGTAAGGCGTGATGGTGGATAAGCGCTGTCCACAGAGTGATCCGTCGCCCTCGTACACGTCCGGTCCGGTTTTCCAGTACTCAAGTTCTCATTTCGAGCAACGCAGTCCTGGGTGTATCTCAGAACGTTAAAGTGGGTGATTATGTACTGCGAGAGACTGGTTTCAAGCCAGTGCCCGGAGTCGTGGCTTTATGAAGAACGATTATTAGGAATATGTAAATTTTCGAATTTAACGCTTTTTAATGCGTTCGGTGAAGTACCGAGGCAAATGCCATAGGACGGGGGGAAGTCTTGGGCGTAGGCCCGGGTTTTAACACCCCTCCCATCTAGATACCATGCCTCCAAGACGTCCATCCATGTACTGGGTGAAACGAGGTGGTGGCGGTTCCGGATCAAGGAGCCCCCCGCTTGGCACATTTCTTACATTTTTGAGCTGCAGAACATCGGCCGCGAGTCAAAATCGACCAGGACCAGTGAGTGACAAATGTATTACCAGCCGTCTTTTGACCAATTCCGGGGGAAGCGGGAAATTGCTTGACTCACTGTTCGAACACGTTGAGTTGACTCTGGATAACCTTGATTGGCCGAACTCGGTCCGAGGGCTCCAAATGATATCAATCGCTCCCCAGTCCCACCGAAATCTACCGAAATGTTGAATTTCTATCTACTAGCAGTGCGCCCGTGCTACGCCACGGTATCGCATTCAGCCCAGCCGATCCCGGTTGTTGTCGAGTTTTGCGATGGCATCAATTTCAACCGGGCCGGCTGGTCCACGAGCCTAAACATTCTTGATTGAATTTATTCTGGATATATTTCTAGCTGTGGTTTAAAGATTCCCAGACAGAAGCTTTTCGAGTTTCATTGAACTGACGGTTCACGCAAGAATGTGTTTGCGGTGCAGGAGGTTTGTCTTTTCCTTTCTGACGAGCTGACTCCTTTGAATCCATTGTAACATGAAACAATGCACCGACTTCAAGTTTGCGTAACCCAGGATAGAACTGGATGTAGCGCTCGCAGGATCCGAGGCTGGACACGCAAATTGTAGCTTGGATGCAGTAGAAATTAAACCTGTGGCTAAAGAGGTGAGCAATCTCTTGATCTGCCACACTAATCAACACACGTGACGACCCGCTCCCTCTCAAATCGGGAAGTATCACGAGCGCGCCACTTCAACTGTTTATTCCGCTCTCACTTGTTGCAACAGCGCGTCGCGTAGCGTTCAAACCACCAGTCCTCCCATTTGGGGATAGCTTTTGACCGGCTACCCCTCAAGAGCCTCTCCTCTGCTCAGAATTCAAAACCAGATTCAATCTAAACTCAATCACCGTGAACGGCATCCAGGATCCAAATCTCTCTGTAAATTCTGTCCATAATGCCGCAGATGCAACACAGGATGATCCCCGCCGAGGGCTCCCTGGCGTCTCCTCCATCGCCGTCGGCGACGGCGAGCATGAGCAATAACAGGCCCGCGCTCGCGAACGCGACGCTTACGCGCACGGCTACTGATGCCCACTCTACTCCTCCTCGTCGACCGAGCCGCCGCGGAAGCGCGTGACTGGGGCGACGCAGAGAGCGAGAATGAGCAATAACAGGAAGCGGGACCTGGGTTGCCGTTGGTTTCCCTTTCAGGGTGTCCGGGACTTTCTCGCGACGAAGCTTCCCCAAGATGCGTATGTTCCAGATGGGAAAGGTCTTCGGCCCGTCCAGGACGATCATCTCTGATAGTAATGGATACTAAGCCTCAACACACTCGCCGAAATCCCCGAAGACTTAGCGCCCATTAAGCGCCTGTCATGTGGTCGTTCAACTTGGGCATTCACCGAGGCGGTGTCCGCCTCGAGTTCATCTCCGACTCCACCGCAGTAATATATGAGTCATAGCTGGTCGTGGAATAGTATTTAAAGGGAGTGGTCTAGATTGGACCCACACGGACCGACATTTTTCGGGATCGGGTTTTTTTGTGAATACAGTTCCTGTCGGCACTTCGTGACTACCTCTCTTGTGTATACCACATTTTTCGCTGCATACATGTCCCGCACAATACCAGCATTAGAATCGACCGTGATTTCAATTCTACGTCGGGAACCAGCTAGCCTCCAGTTGTGTCCAGGACGACGCACTGCTCCCACCCGTGTGACTGCGCCAGGTGGAGGCAACATGCTGGGACTAGGGCAGTGTACAGAGGCTCAAGATTTCGGCCCAGGGCTGCTTCTTGTGCGCGACTTTTCTTAGGCATGGCATGACAGCATCAAGAGCTCAAAGAGGTGCAGGTCCAAAATGGCACGTCCAACGTCTTGAGCAGATCTAAGAAAATAGGTCAGATTTTTTCTTCGTGAGATTTGAGGCAGAATTAACCTCCTTCCAACACAAAAATTCCGAGGTTGCAGTGCCGGAGCCTGTTTTTTATGTTTCAAATTCCTTGGCGACATCGATTTTTCGGAAAGAAGTAGGCAAGAAACAGGATATGATTTGGACAAAAGGTAGAGTAGGATACGAAGGAGACTGGGCGCAGTAACGACTGTGAGGACTATGAGGACTGTGAATTAGACCAGGTATAGGGGTATCAGGATACGAAGGTGAGCGTGCTGGTCGCATTAACAACTGTGAGGGCTGTGAATCAAACCAGGTATAGGGGTATCAGGATACGAAGGAGAGCGTGCTGGTCGCATTAACAACTGTGAGGACTGTGAATCAAACCAGGTATAGGGGTATCAGGATACGAAGGAGAGTGTGCTGTGAGCAGTGCGAGGTAGGTAGACAAAGTAGGTAAAGTTATTCAGAGATTGGCGTTGCTGGAAGTGGCCATTTAGCAACGGGGTGGTTTGTAGTTGGACTTTCAAGGGTTGATGTGGACGGCCTCCACGATGTTGAAAGCCCAGCCGATCTTCCGGGTGACGACAATGGGGGGAGGCGATACTTTCTTGCATGTGCAAGGTGCCACAGTGGATGAGTGGGCAGAAACACTGGATTGCCCACATGGAGGCGGCGTCATTGACGGTTCGGGAAGAAACACTGTGTTCAGATGTTAAGCCTTGATACAGAGTATGTGAACTAATGACCTACGGGGTTTAGACTGGCAGGATGTATTCACTCCAGCTGTAGCGGTTATTTTGGGTGCGCCCTGGACTGCAACAAAGTAAGTAGCAGCCTACAGAAGCCTAACTCTTGACTCACCCAGTAACCATATGAAGTTCGATTAATCAATTCGCGTCTCAATGCATAATCTGGTTTGATGGTCGATTTGTTTAACAAGCTGTTGAAACTGCAGAAGACGTAAAAAGCGGGACCACAACGAGATTCAAACCCCCGTCGCGTGTAAAGCGGAAAATGTAAGGAACAGTAATAACCAACTGAGCCAAGCAGGAGATGTCGGGGATCAAAAACTTCGACTTTAAGCACATCGATAAGCCCAAATAAATGCTGTGATTCCTGAAAAATCACAAGTCCACTTGTGGGAAGATACACGACTGAAAGCTCTAACTGTTATAACAGCTGCGATTTACAGCTAATCTCGGTACCCAAGGCGCGAACGGAAAATTTCCGTGTTGGGAATTTTTGATCCCGCGACCGATTCATTCATATCTCAATGAGTTTGCGTCGGATCGACTAGATTGTGCGGAATAATTTATATGCAATTAGTGATAGGAGGAAACTGTGAAAAAAAAACATGTTTGGATTATCTGGCACAAAGAGCCTGGTTTCAGTCTGAATGGGTCCTACCAGGACCAGATGTCATACAATTGGGCTGATTTTTTTTATAGGGAGGACTTATGTGTATTGGAAACAATGTCATAGAACCAAAAATTATGTGTTTGTACCCAGGGCTCCCGCTATTGTACTCGGACACAGCAATATTTTCCAATGCAGATGTGTCCAAGTACAATCGTGAGGTCCCAGGGTACAAATCGACATTCCAATCCTATGACACGTTTTCAACTGTACATAAGTCCTCCCAATAAAAAATTCAGTTCGATTGGGGGCCATCTGGACCTGGTGGGAAGCGCTCAAACCAAAACCCACTGTTTGAGCTGGATTGCTAAATAACAAAAGAAATTGGGAAATTCAATCCTATCACTAATTGCGGTGGAATTATTCCTAAAGAACCAGCTATGTTTCAAGTCGATCCGACGCAACTCATTGAGATATGAGTGAATCGGTCGCGGGGATCAAAAATTCCCAAAACGAA
>JARJLF010001868.1:0-58835 GCA_029378395.1 Mycena leptocephala
GAGCTGATTGAGTACCCACTGGCAGACGTTTAACTAGTGGGCCACACCTGCACCTCATGTCCGCTGACGCAGAATCTAACAACTCTTCCAGAAACACAGTCCGGTGGGTATCTTATTTGGTGAATCGTAATACCAAACCCGGTGAAATTGCTCTTCACCAGGCCACGGGTACCTCCCGCCTGAAATATCCTTTGTGGAACGTAACACGATGATCATGCTTCTACTCGATTTAGCATTAAGCACACCTTGACGCGGGTGAGACCGTCGACGGAATTGACGAGCCTGAGGGAGTAAGGTTGGTATGGTCGCCTTTCATGCCACCTTTCACGATGTACATCCTCATCAACTTCGAGGTCAGGCCTACGATGTGGAAGTTCAAACGTGCTCGAATATAAATCAGAGCTGTGAAGATGTCAATTTCAGTCGATTTTTCGGCACTGGCGAAATTTGGTGTGCCCCACCAGAAAACTTTGAACACAATTAAACAAATTTTCACCTGTTTCCCGTCTCACAACCAATAGAGGCTTCAATTTCCGCCAGCAATCGAGAGAGAATTTATTCGAGGCCTTGCTCAATTTAACGCTGACCGAAGCCAGTCCGCCGCCTCGTGGACTTCGTCCATCCCATCAGGGGTGTTCGGCGGCGGCCACTTCCCATACCGCTCCCCCTCGGCCAACGTTCCGAACTTCTCCAGCTCGGAGACGACGAGGCGTGGCTGTGCGCTCGGCGCGCGCAGTCCACAGGAAAGGATGATACCATGCTTCGCGCGGAGTTCGGCGGTCTGTGCGGGGGAGCGTACGTCAGTCAGCACAGAAAGGAAGATCCTCGCTTGTTTGATGAGACGGGCACGCACGACGGAGCCCCACTCAAACGCCTTCTCGAGGGTGTACGTGAACTCGGGGTCTGGCCGTAAAGCCAGTCCCAACTCTGTGTTGTCGGTACAGTAAGAGAATAATTAAAGAAGGGTAAGGAGAGAGGACAGACCTGGAGTTCGGATATGCCGTTTTGGATGTACGGGATGCGCGCGCGGATTCGTCGACGTGTTGAGTCTGCCAAATGAATAACAATAAATCAGAAGCGGTGGTCGGCGGGAGGAGAGTAAGTACGGACCGGGTCATCCGCCTCATCGACCGCGTACTCGCGCCGGAACTCGTCCACGACGGCACGCACGAACGAGTCGTGCTCGACGTGCGGGCTGGTCTGCTGCAGGTTGCACACGGGCGAGCGCACGGATGCGACACCCTTCGTGACCATCGTGTCCTACGACCGCCATCAGACTTCAAAATCAACAATATGAGCGGCGGCGCGGGGCCCACCTTGTCCTTGTCCGCACGAAGCAGGTCACCCAGCGTGTCTAGCTGCGTTGAGATGAGCATCGTGCCGTGGTGGTACGCGCGCGCGCTGACGATCTTGTAAGCCGAGCCGGAGACGTGCCGTCGCCCTCGTCAGCCTTTTCGTCATCCCTCCTCACGGGCTAAAGCGGACTCATCTTGTCCTCCCCCACACAGATGTCGTTCCGCTCGTTCAGCTGCGCGTTCGGGACGCCCAGCGAGAGCACAGCCCTCAAGATAAGCTGCGAGGTCGCGCGGCGGTCGAAGACGCGCCGCGCGAGGTGGATGGAGAAGTTGGTGTTGCCGAGGTCCTACGTAGCAGAAGTAATGAATGGCGAGGATGCGTATTCAGGATTAAACGGACGTGGTAGACCGTCCCGCCGCCGCTGCGACGCCGCACGAGGGGCACGTCGCGCGCGCGCAGGACGCGCATGTTGACCTCCTTCCACGGATTCTGGTTCCGCCCGATGACGACGCACGAGGCGTTGCGGTACAGGAAGAGCAGCGGCTTTTCTGGCGGGCTGTGTCTAAAGAGCCTTTGGGGCCGCGTGAGGCGCGGGAATGCGAGCTGGAGGGAAGTAGACGGACCAGTCCTCGAAACTGAGATTGAAGAGCGGGTCGGTGGATTGGGAGATGAATACGGAGTTTTGGATGTCTACTCCAGGACGGGGAATATTTAGAGTAGATAGGGCTCTGAAAAAGGATGGTTTTCGGGTTGTCTTGACGCGGCAACGCGACAGAATAGAGCAATACATAAGTCCGGCTGAACTGAGCACCGTGGACGCGCCGAGACGACTCGTTTTTTGGCTGAGAGGCCGAGGGAATGGATCCAAGTCCGTTCAAGTGATGATAGTCGCGTCAGATTCCTGAGGACTATGACGAGGTGAAGGTTTTGAGAAACCACAGAACGATCACGTGGAAATAATTTAGAGATTGTCAGCAATGTCACAACCTGTGACCGCGCCCCTTTCCTCTTCACCCCCACCCGTCCTGATCGTCGCATGCAGTAACTAATTTGCGAGCGACGCATCTGCATTAATACTGAGAACAGACTCTGGGCCGTGCTGGCATACGCTTTTTGCGACCCCACCTTCCAACTACTCCTTTGTCACCGGAGGCACTCTCCGCTCTCTTGTTGATTCTTTCACCCGCAAAGGATATTCTCTTTCTGCCTCCCCGATCTATCGGAAGGAGTAATTCATCTCTCTCGATCTCCGCTCGACGGCCGTCGTGCTGGCGGGCCTGCCTTGCCCTGCCGCCCCCGTTAACCAAGGGGAGTCATTATAGGATAAAAGATAGTTTGGATCTTTTGAGACATCAGCGGCAGTTCTCCGAGGCGCAGTCTTCCAGGCGTTCTTAATGGAGACCCCTCCATACACCGGCGAAGACAGAACCATTCTTGTAGCTCATTCTTGTGGCTGCATTCGATATGTATGTATCATTGGTGTTTAGTTGCATACCCTTCAGAGTTGCACACCACCAAAGATCACTTCGAGGTTACCAGGGGAAGAACAACCAATCTCTTATGCTCCTCCTTCCACGCCTCGAAACTAAGTTACAACTTCTTCATTTAAAGCTATTGTATCCTCTGAGCTGTCTGTTTTTTCCCCGTCAAAATAATACGATTTGGATTTGAGCCAGCTGCTTTCCTTGCTAAAATGAAGGCTCAAGGGGGGAAAGGGGAGACCTTGGCGAATTAAACCTGCGAATCGGCCTGGGTTTGCGAACGAAAAGACATTTTCGTGGTTCACTTCGATTCGGAATCAATTCTCAGCCAGTTGAAAGTAGAGTAAAATTGACGTAACTGACTTCTTTCCTTGGTCTCGTCCTGTAGCCTTAACCTTTACAATGTACGCAGCTGGTAAGCCTATTGCATTGGTACATACTTCGCAGGCACCAATTAACGCCCTTGAACTCACAGCGCTAGCCATGGACCATCGCAACCGCCACAACGGTTATGAACTGAGCCTGACAGAAACTATGTCAGCGATGCTACGCGCCGACGCTGGAGGCCTTGACAGAAAAGCAGTACACGAGCGTTTGGAGCGCGAGAAACGCCAAAACCGCAAGAAAGCGGAGGCGAAGAGTGCCAAGCTGAAGGACGAAGGCAACACTGCGTTCAAGAACAACGATCTGAAGATGGCGTACGTGCTCTACACTGCGTGCATGCACCTTTCCATCCGGGACACATTGTATCCATTGAATAGGGCGGCGGTTGCGTTGAGTCCGTCGCCCTTCGATATTCTATTCGACCTCCAGCTAATCACTAAATCAAGAATTGAAACTCTATCGTGAGGCATTCGAAGACGCAAGGAGCGTAGTTGACGAAGAGAATTACAACACGAGGATACTTGACGTCCGTGAGTTGTGTTTACTGCGCCGAATAATTGTCGGGACGCCAAATTGACCGTCGTGGATGCAGAACGAAATTTGTGGGTAGTTGAAAATGCCGAAGACATAATCGCCAAGGCCAATCTCCACCGTATAAAGGGTTATTTTCGCCGCGGTCAAGCAAGGTGCTTCCTAGGAGACTGGGAAAGGGCCAAAGAAGACTACGAAAAAGCCTTGGAGCTCAAGCCTGGCGATCCGACTATCGTGCGCAAGATGGAGGAACTGAAGAGCTTGTGTAGTCTGTCGTTCGAGGAACAGAAAGCTTGGGTTTCAGAACAGGCGCAGGTAACGCTGCTGGACATATTCGAGCCGGGGGAGCTGAAAAGGTGGTTTCTTTTCATATGCGTTGCAATCTCCATCAGTTCTAACTCGATAAAAGGCAAGTTGAAGAATTATTAGGTTACAAGTTGGAGTACACCTACTAGCCTTGCGAAGAGTGTTTCTTGATGAATTCAAAAGTATTTGCTCAGAAATACAGGTCCAAGATACTAGTAAGGGCGAGATTCAAGTTGGTTACGGTATACCGGCAATCAAATTTCACCCAACTTGACTCCTCGAGTCTTCAAGCTCCAGCTTCAGGTTTATTTAAACTTCAAGCCTCGCCTCCGATGCGTATCTGACTCAGACAGTGGTTCCGATACTCTTTCGATCGGTGGATTCTCAATGGAGGGGTACAAAAGCGTCACCCAAACTTAGTCCTCGACGTTATAAACTCATCATGGCCTCCTCAGCAACTTTGACCACCACCCATCTTCCTATCCTCCGAACGATCCTTGATGAATCGAATCAGAAAAGGCCAGTGACAAGGGGGTTTCCCGTACCCCTCGCAGATCTAGAGCTCCAAAGATGCATCCAAAGACATGATCGTCGCGTTTCGGACGCGCCCTCCTCTTCTCAATGAGGCCGCTGACAAGTTCCATGCCAACCCCGACGCGAAAGAGGCGCTTGTGGATGCCGAAGGCCAAACCGCCGCAGTGGAGTTCTGCGCCGGAATTACTTTAACCAGCGCAGAGCCTGGTGTCTTTGTCGCGCATGTTCCCGGGATGAAGGTGACTTCCGGCTGCCTCACTTCGGAGCGAGTGTAATTCAGCCTGGTCCAGTGGTCGGGTCCGACCCTTGCGCACAAGACGTACGAGGCTGACCTGGCCTTTGGACCCGACATTGACAATGAGGAGGTCTATCAGCGGACTGTAGTTGCCAACGACGTATGTGACTCCCGCATGCGCGTTCCTATATTCCATTTAACTTGCGTACAGATGCTTCCGTTGCCACTTTCTGGCGGTGTTGGCTGTATTTTAGCGTACGGCCAAACTGGCAGCGGAAAGACATACGATGGAAAGCATTGAGCTCCGCATCGCGCGCGATCTCTTTGACCAAGCCCGGGTAGTGGGCCGGCGTTTCCTTCTCGCGCAAGGGGACGGCACTGAGACGGGCGACATTCCCCAATTCAGCATTACCTTTTTGGAACTCCTCGGGAAACGCGCTTCGGACCTCTTGGAATCTACTGAGGAGGTCGACGTGCATGGGAATCCTGTGCGGACAGAATTTTTCGTTCGTGAGGATAAAGTACGTTTCGGCTCTCATATACTCCACCGGTTTTACTGAACTGATTTCTTAAAGGTGGGGAATGTGTGCCCAAGCCTCATCTCCTCCAGCGTCCGCTCCTCTGCCGAGCTGGAGGAGCTGATCAACAAGGCGCTATATCATCGGCGCACGACTGCCACGCTCCGGAACGCAAACAGCAGTCGCAGTCACGCTATGCTCACTATCACAATCAAGAACACTCTCCTCCCGTACGCCGATGACGGCCAGCTAATTCTCGTGGAGTAAGTGAAGTTGTTTCTCCTCTAACACCTGCTCACTGCTTTCAGTTTGGCCGGCAGCGAGCGATACGAGGACTCCAAGGACCACAACAAGCAGCGCATGCAGGAGGCCAGAGACAACAACAAGAGTCTTATGAACCTGAAGGAGTGCGTGCGCGCGAAGGCCAAGATGGCGGCCGAGGACGGATTTGTACACATTCCTTGGCGCGCGAACAAATTAACTATGCTGCTTAAGGTGCGCCAACAGCCACGGACATTTTCTGCGATGCTGACGCTGTTATAGCCAATCTTTGACATCGAGTCCCGACAGCCCTCCAGGGCTATAATCATCGCTAATACTTCGCCACACATTCAAGACTCTGTGCACTCGTGCGTGCTTGTTAAATTTTCTTTTCGCCCTGTTAATTATACACCCAAGGACCAACACTTTGTCGTACGCATCGCCTTTCAAAACAGTCCCGCCTAAACCGAGAGGCCCGTTGCCGTATGATGCTGAAGATCCCCGAACCTGGGACCATGACAAGACTGTGGAGTGGCTCACAGCGCAGTTTACCAAACGCCTTATGAAGAGTCGACAAGCTGAGTGGAGTGTGAAGGCGAAGAAGGCGAAGCCTGCCGGGAAGACACTGCGGCCCTTGGAGGAGCCTGCGCCGGGCGAGCTTGATGTGGGCGTTGATATCGCCAAAATATGCCCCGCAGGCTCGACGGGGAAGAACCTGGGGATGCTCTACACCACGCAGTTCGTCGAACGCTGTCTGGAGGCGCAGAGCGGCGAGGTGCTGACGCAGAACGAGGTCAAAAGCACGGCTGTCGACGTGATCGGGGCCCCATTTTATCTTATCCTTACGGCTAAGAGCAGGAAGCGGAATGAGATTATGCAGAGCCAGAAGAAGCTTGCGTTGGAGGCGTATGGTAGATTGTCTTCCCTCTATCTTCTAGTTATTCCATTGCTGATGTCGTTCCTTCAGGCGCTGCACCCAGCTTGATCCAAGGCTATGAAGAGGAAGAGTTTTTTCGAGGCGCAACGCTTCTATGGTAATTCAAAACGTTCGTTCGCTTGAAGTATGTTTTGACTCTATTTACAGGTCCGGACTGGGGTATGCTTGTAATGGCTGCGCACAAAAAGTGCAAGGAAGAAGGCAAGGATTGGGAAAACGATGTGTATCCTAAAGCCCTAGTTGACATGATGGATAAGTTCAGAGCACACAAGACTACTTCCGAGAAGAAAGAACTTGCAGGTAGAGCGAACGAGAAGAATTAAATAAAAGTCCGAGTTCGTGTATTTTCGAATCACTTCATAGTATTCATTGGTAGGGGCGGTCAGAGTAGACGAAGATCTTCTCCACGGCCGGAGCGACCGTGTTTGAGGTCGTCAAGATGGCAGGTACACCAACAACTGCTCGAAGGAAACCTGGAGGTATCAAAACACTATATGGCTTTTTATCAAAAAGACGGGTTCGCCAAGACGCCTTGATTTTTGGCTGAGAGGCCGAGGTAATGGATCCAAGTCTGTTCAAGCAATAGTTCTCTAGGTGGTCGCGTCGGATTCCTGAGGTCTATGAACGAGGTGAAGGTTTCAAGAAAGCGTAAAACGATCACGTGGAAATAGTTTAGAGGTTGTCACAACCTGTGACCGTGCCCCTTTCCTCTTCACCCGTGCATGCAGTAACTAATTTGCGAGCGACGCATCTGCATTAATATTGAGAACAGACTCTGGGCCGTGCTGGCATACGCTTTTTGCAACCCACCCCCCAACTTCTCCTATGTCACCGGAGGCACTCTCCGTTCTCTTGTTGATTCGTTCACACGCAAAGGATATGCTCTTTCTACCTCCGATCTATTGGACTCTATCGGAAGGAGTAATTCATCTCTCTCGGTCTCCGCTCGACGGCCGCCCTGCTGGCGGGCCTGTCTCGTCGATCGACTTCGTGAATGTGAACCAAGTCCCAATAGGATAGAAGATAGTTATCTTTGTGCTTCGTCATCTTTGATTCTGGCCGTATACAAATCTATCATCTTGGTCTTGTGACTCTTGTCTTAGCGAGTCCCAGGAGGTCCCAGGGACCTCCGCAGTAATACACCCTTCCTTCCTTGGACTTCTTCCAGGAAGAACTGACTTATTTTTGGTCCTGTGGTCTTTGAGTGGTGCTCCCATCCTCTGCAATTTATCCCCTATCAACGAAAGTTTCAAACCACCATGATTGGCCTCTCTGGCCGGACCCCAGCTGGGATCGCTAGGCTTTCTGCGCGAAACAGAGTCAGTTGCCACAGACAAAGACTCTTCAGCACACCCCGCTGCGACTTCGAGACCGATGTGCTTATTGTTGGCAGCGGCGCTGCTGGCCTCACAGCCTCGCTGCGCGCCCAGTCGCTCGGCCTCTCCCCACTGGTCATCGAAAAGGGCGCCAAAGTCGGCGGAACGTCGTCATATTCGGGCGGGAGCGTCTGGATCCCTTGCAACCCTGTGTCGCGCGCCGCAGGACTCGCCCCGGGCGACGATCGCGAAGCGGTACTGCGATACTTCGACGCCGCCGTGGGGGATGTTGGGCCGGCCTCTTCGATTGCGAGGCGAGAGGCCTTCGTTGACGAGGGTCCCAAGATGGTCAAGTTTCTGAACGACGCGGGGTTCCGGTGGCGTCCCATTGTTGGATACGCCGATTACTTCCCTGAATTGCCTGGTGGCAGATCGGATGGCGGACGAGGGGTTGAAGGCGAGGCTTTTGACCTGCGGAAGCTGGGCGCGTGGAGAGATAATCTGATCAAATCTCCGGGAAACGAAATCCCGCCGTTTTATGCTGTGGAAGCGAATCGCTTGATGAGGATGAGGAGCTCGTGGACGGACTTTTGGTTTAGTGTCAGGCTCGTGGCGAGGATTGCTGCAGGAGCTCTTACCGGGGCCAAATTTGTTACACTCGGGCGATCCCTCGCCGCGCAACTCCTCTTGCTCAATATGCAGAGAAACATCCCCATATGGCGAGAGACGCGATTGCTGGAACTGGTAATGGACCCGGAAGGAGTAGCTGTTGGAGCTCGAGTCCAGAAAGACGGCAAAGTTCAGACAATAATGACGAAGAACGGTATCCTCCTTTGTGCGGGTGGCTTTGCTCACAACAAACGCCTCCGTGAGAGATGGGCGCCATCACCTACCAGCACTGAATGGACGCTGGCTCAGCCAGGAGACACCGGAGATGCGATTATCGCTGGCATCGATCTCGGCGCGGCGACTGCGCTCCTCGACGACGCGTGGTGGATCCCAACATTTGCCGATCCCGTCACGGGCTCCCAAACCTTGTCGCTATACGAGCGAGCGAGGCCTTTTAGCATGGTTGTTGACGCGTCTGGAGAGAGATTTCTGAACGAGTCGGAACCCTACACGGAGTTTGTGCATCATATGTACCAACGCAACCAGAAAGTCAAGGCGATACCTGCGTGGATGATTCTCGACCAAAATCACAGGAGGAGGTATGTGCTCGGGTCGCTGTTAGCAAGACAGAGTACCAAGAAGGCAATTGAATCTGGAAGACTGTTCCAAGCCGATACCATCGAGGGTATCTGCGAGCAGACTGGGATCAACACAGCTGGATTGAAGAACACAATGTCTCGATTCAACGACATGTGCCGCGCAGGGGTAGACACAGACTTTGGGAGAGGCAACAATGCGTACGACCACCTGTTTGGTGATCCAGCGGTCGGCCCCAACCCAAGTCTTGGTCCCGTGCAGAAGCCTCCTTTCTACGCCGTCCAACTGTGGCCTGGAGATCTCGGAACAAAAGGCGGTTTGCTCACAGATGAAGCAGCGAGGGTCCTCAAGGAAGACGGGAGTGTTATTCAGGGTCTCTACGCCGCCGGCAACACTACGGCGAGCGTCATGGGTCGCTCCTATCTGGGCGCCGGGTCGACTCTGGGCCCAGCAATGACATTTGCTTTCATAGCGGTGGGGGATATGGCCAAGGCAAAGCAGCAAATGAACTAGTACACATTTTGTATTGGAACGGAAAACTTGGAGGAACCTGTACTAATTTACATTTAATTCTGCGTATTGTTGACATGGTACACGAAGTTGTGTATAAACTGCCACTACTTTGACGAGCGGAAGATCCGATGAAACCAGTTCGGTTTCTTATCCGGTTGGAGGGACTCGCGACGCCGATTAAACAAATCGGGAAAGTTATACTCCGACTGCTTGACGTAGAAAACTGTGCATTGCCATTGAGCTGAACGGGATCTGTCCAACGGGATTGTCAGACGGTCAGAGAGGATGTATTTCGAAGGATAATCCACGTCCATGCTCGGCATGGTACTCCCAGTCCCGGGCCAGTGGCAGGATATCGACCACCCCACGACATAGGCGGGCTTGTGGTTTGGCAAACAGAGATCGAATGTGTTAGGCTGGACCGTCCCTCTTTCAGCCGTCTCATTACGGTGTTGCCCAGGATTCCGGGAGAAGGAAGATGTTCTTTTGTCACCCGGCGGAGGAGATGGTCCAGGCATGTCCTCGCGGGTGCAAAAGGTGATATTTTGCCGGGGAGACGAAAGAAAGATTGAGCCACGACTGGTTTGGGGAGTCGTCCACTGAACGCGAAAGATTTCATGAGATTGTCCGAAGGATTTATCAAGGACAGGCCGCGACGTCGAGCCTCGATCGTTCGTGGTCCCGCCTGTCTGCATCCAATCCAAGCCGTCTTTATTGGCCTCGCTCATATACTCCGACGCTGGCTCGTGCTCTTCCATGGTCCCGCCCGTCTTCCCGCAGCGCCAACGACAGTGAGGTGGGCTACCCGAGATGATTGTCTTGGGCATATTCATGATATTGCGGATGAAATCGTATCGCTCGATAAGCTCGTCTGCTCTTTTCTTCTGGGAAAGAAGATCGTGACTGAGGGCATCGACCTCCTTCGCCCTCTCGCTTCCTTTGGTAGCCTGCACCAGATACTTTTGCAAATTTTCAAAGCGGTGGAGTACCTGGTCGATGTCGCGAAGGTCTTTGCCGAACTCTTTGAGAGCAGGGTGCGGACGGCAATCACTGCGTTCCGGCCCCCACTGGACAGACCTCCGTCCGCCCTCGTCCAGCTGTGGCTACATCTGTCTACCCCTGCCAAACTCTGTCTATGGGGTAGACAGAGGACTGTGGACACATGTCTGTCCCTGCTCGTCCAGCTATGGCTATATGTGTCTATGTCATGTAGACCCAGTCCGGCTGACTGTGGCTATGTCTGTCTACGCCCGTAGACGCATCTTGCCGCCGCCAATACCCGTCAAATGAGAATTTTTTAAAAAAGAAAGTTTGTCGGTCTGCCTCTGGCCACCTCTGTTGGCCCTCTGTCCAGGTCGGTCTATATCGGTCAACTCAGATAGACAGATGTACCTGCTCAGTTACTGATGTAGACGTACCATGTCCATGTAGTGTAGCCATACATAACCACATGTAGCCAGACTGCCTTGTCTAGGGCTCTGTCTATGCACATAGCCAGATCCTCTGTCCATTGGGGGTCGGAACACAGTGAATAATCGCGAAGATGCGCATAATTTTTACGCATTACGCGAGCTCTGTCGAACGTCAGCGAGGGGATGTTTACGCGTCGGTTCAAATGGCGAAGGGAGGGGAGAGTGCTAGAAAAGTACTAATAAGCATCCAGAGATTGTTTACGGAAGGATAAGGTGGCGTACCTGTAATGCTTTAGAATTGCAGTGCGAGGAACGCCGGGTTGAGTGTTCTTTAATACTTCCGAGAGTTTTTGGGGTGCATCTTGAAGACCGAGAAACTGGTTGGAGATATGGTCCAAACATCCCTCCGTGTCGACAAAGACACTGAGCAGGGAAAAGCTCGTCGCCTGCTTTTCAGTATCACCGATCTTGATTTCACCCTTCAAATATTTGCCCACAGCGGTCATGACCTGATGCGGAAGTTAGCTATGCAATATGAATAGAAAAAACACAACCTCTTGTTGATGGCTTTCGGTGATAGAGCCTTCTTTGGTTCTACGATGGTGGTCAGCTTTGATTCAAGTGATGTGTCGACACACGCACTTGCACTCGACAATCATGCAGCAACTATACGCTTTATCGTATCCAGCAATATAATAATCGCCATACGTAGCTTTGAATTGCGTGTCGCTAAGCTTCTCCATCCCGTCCTGGAGTGATGGATCCGGTGGAAAAGAATCAAGGGTGAGAGTAGCTTCGTGTTTGTACTGCACGAGAATCGTTGAAGTAGATGCGGTCTTTGAGAGGAGTTTTGTGACGCTGGTGCTGATGCCAACGGGAGAGGACAGGACATTCACTGTTGCGCCAACTTTGAATTCGTCCTGAAACTCCTTGACTGTCTGCCATTCCAAGTGCTGGAATTTAGTGCTACTGGTGCGTATATTCCATTTGTCCAGCAACCCGTAGTCGTGGAATACACTGGTAGCCGTGTATTCACCCGTGACAGCGTTGAGACCGTGTCCCAGCTGAAAGGCCCGAGACCAAGGAATTCTGACTTGGGGCTCGAGATCGGTATAAGGCGTCTACGAATGGCGAATGTTCCACGGTGAGACAAAAGGAGCTGAAGGTAACAAATAAGAGGGCCAACCTCTGGTTCGGCCTCAGCCTCGCAAAGGCTCATAGCTCTTGAACGCCGCTGCATATGAGCGGGCAGAGGGAGCGCGGCTACCTTGGATTGGACATCCGGCCATTTCAAGTCTTTCGACTCGTGTGGCGCTTCATACCAAAGCCCGTCAAGACTGGGTCGTCGAGCACTATATAGTGGGAGCGTATCTGCGGTAGTAGCGTCCACGGTTCGAGGTTTTATTTCAGTAAGGAACTTGACTCTGACACGGACAGTCTCGGGGTCCTGGGAGACATCGGTGAGACAGACAACAGTGAATAAAATGGAACCTACGTACGTCCTCAATTTCGAGGTCTTCAGTCGCTCCGAAAACAATCCTGTCGCCGTGCTTGAGCATATGGGGCAAGTCCATTGTTAAAGGGCCCTTCTTGGATTCCACCCACGTTCCCCCCGAGGAACCGCCATCTGTTATGGAAACCTAGGCCCAAAATGAAGCACCGCAATAGTCGGCATGATGAACAACACAGACCTTGGAATCGTCGAATGTTAACGTGACAAATTTTGTGATTCTTCTCAATTTCTGATTATCGAATAATTCACGGCTAACGTCGATTGGATCGTTCGTTTTTGGATTTTTCTTGATGACAAAACTAGCAGCTTGTATGCTCGGATCTTCGTAGACGAACTCGACTCTTGGAAGACCGTGTATTAGAGACTCGATGGTAAGTTGAAATCGTGCGTACCTTCAACAGGAACAACTTTCCGTTTTTTCCTGGTTCCATCTTTACGCCAGCCTGCTCATGGACAATTATCTGGTTGATACTTGACGAGGAGGAAATTGTCCGCACCTTTCCCAGTAATAGAGAATGCCCCTTTTTTCCTTTTCCCCATGAATCAGAGGCAAGTTTGAAATAGCTGGTCGCAGAGGAAGTGAGGAAGTGAGGACTCAGCAAGCAGAACGTTTGAGATAAATGGAGAGACGAAGGGAGGGAGAAATGAGACCTAACCCGCCTTTATCGAAAGCTGAGCGCTTCCACTCACACCATTGTCAGCAGAAGCGCTCGTATGGAGGACGCCGAACGCAAGTCCTGAAGGAGTAATGGGGGCGATACGAACTTGTCGCGAGAATTCAGGCACGTTAGGACATATTGTATTCCCAATACGATTTTGCCATAGTGCTCTTATTCATCACAGCGGCCACGCACGCAAGAAATTTCAGCTCGGAAAAGACTATAATCCTCTTTCAGGAACACACTGGGACACAGAATATTGGTCGTTCACATGAGGCCCGATTTCGTAGGAGCATTTTCGGCTTAGGTTGTATTTAGGTCCATGTCGATCATGTGTCTGTGGCAGAAATCAACTTTAGACAGTGACAAAAACAGAAGATGAGATAGAAACGTACAAATTATCCAGACACCGCCGCGAGAAGCTGGCGCGCACATAATGCATACCGTTGACAGCAACTTGAATAATCTGGGGGTGCAGTTTGAAGATGTCCAATTGGGCGCTCGGCTTGCGATAACAAAATTGCTCGTGGAGCATTCAACCTGTCTTGTCCCTCGCGCGCAGCAGGGTTTTGGCGCCCATGGAAGTTGATTTGGGAAAAGGAGTGTTCGTGCCGTGCTTATTTAGGGAATACGCTGGAAGCCGATGCGCTCTTACAGCGTCGCTAGTAGGCGACACACTGTCCATGAATATAGCCATTGCCTTCGAGTTGAACATGTGTTCTGCACGGAGGCGCCAAGACCCGACGGATGTGGCTGTTGTCCGATGCTCGACATTCATTAACGGAGAAGTGGTGAGCTGCAGTTTCGTATCGGTGCCACCTCGACATCGCACGGCTTTGAGACGTTGAGCTATGGCAGGTTGCGACATCATGGTTTAAATCAAGACTAGCGCCCAGCACTGGCAGCCGAATTAGGCAACTCGCCTTCTTCAGTCCCTCAACGTCGTTCTGCAGGGCTTCCTTGAACTCTTGAACCGCATCCAGCGCACACCGACCTCTAGGCAGCCTAAGAACCAACCAGTGATTTCGTCGACAATTGCGTAAAGGCATGCATGGGCAAGGCCGAGTATGCGTCGTGGCCCATCGGACTGAAGATGCTATCGCGATACAAACCGCTCGCCGCGAGCAACAGTTTAGCCACCGCATAAGCCCTCGACATCCCTTGAACCATTTGCATGATGTCGTCTGGGTTTTTCTTTTGCTGGAGCCCGCGTACACGCCTCAAGCTCTGTAAACGCTCATTCCCATGTCCATCATGATACACACTGTTTTCACCTTCCAAAAGCTTCCCCCGATTCTCGTACCCGCTCCCAAGTTCGCCTCTCAACTTTGACAGTCACTCTGCGTCCTACAGCCCTCTATGCCCCACTATTTCCGAGTCACTACTTTGCACTCATCAAAGATAGAGTGCTTCATCCGACCTCTCACCCTCGACCCTTATGCCTACCCTAGCGTACAAGTTCCGAGTCGCGATCGCCAACTCTCGACATCGTCACCTCAATCACGTTTGTTGTTCTCTCTGTTCTGCTTCCGCTGCTGTGCTTTCAAACAAAAGGTTCAAAGATGAGCTCCGAACCTTCCATGCGGCTGCGTCCCTTTTCAGTTATCTCTGTTTTTACTGCTTCCTTTTTCCCTGTGACAACATACCCTGGCGACATATGTACGGGTCCCCAAAGCGTCCTCCGTCACCTGGGTCCGCCAAGGGGCCATAGTCTCCGCGTGTCTCATTTACTCGAACCCTCTCCTGTGATCCCTGCAGCTAATATCCGTCAAAAAATGTCTGCAAAATCGGTTTTGTTCCTTAGGCTTGGGTGTAGACTTTTGGAGGTCAATTTGGATCGTGATATCGAACGGAAGAAGGGTAGCGGCGGCCAACTCTATGTAGTAAATTGAAAGATACTTATGTTTCTTGGGATATACAGATGTCCGCTTTGAGTCTATACATACTTTGAAAGATGATCCAGAAAGATGGCATAACTGACTCCATGTGCTCCATCGGAAATGTGTCCGCATATTTTGCAAAGACAGCTACACAGTAAAGGGGGAAAAAAGGGAAAAAAAACATATATCAAAAATTTATGTCCCGGGCCAGAATCGAACTGACGTCGATCGCGCCACAAGCGAGCATACTAACCACTATACTACCGAGACGATTTCAGCCACTGTCTGTGAATGGGACTCCTGTCTGAGGCTGCCCCTTGCTTCCAACACATTGCCTCGCCGGGATTGAGCTCTATCTGGTGCACCCGATGGCCGTTCCAACGTTCCTCCGTCTTTGCCTAATAAATATCCCACTTGTTCACCCGGTCGCGACTAGAGCCCAAATCCATGGCGGCCGAATCGTGAGGCACTGCATTGATTTCATGCGCATGCAGCGACGCCGGAAGCCGCGGCCTACTATTCAGCGACCCAACCGACGCCGCTGCTCGTCCCTCCCCGTGTCCGTCTCCGAGTTCCCTTGCGGTGCGAAGTTGTAGGGCGGGACGCCTACCACCTGTTTCATCGCCGCTCCGTCAATAGATTCTCTTCATATGTTTCACTGTGCAACCAACCCCAGCCAGAAATCTAATTGCACGAGAGCGCAGCATATTCGCCGCGCGTCTTGCTCTGGCTATTGTTACGACGGTGGTGAAACCAATAGAGAAGAGGATGGAAAGGGAGGACTAGAGAAAAGGGAAGCGAGGAGGGTTCAGCGCACAGGAGGCACGGCGCGCGTTGAGGCGGATTTTGGACGAAGATTAGTGCAAGCTCCTTGGCTACGCCTCCCTTTCCACCAGTACTGCCCCACGTCTCCGACGTTTTCTCTCCTTTACGCGATGAGAGGACGGGAGATGTCCTAACTCCTGGCCTTCCCTCAATCCTTTCTGGGCCGATTCGCTCGACCTATTCCGGTCAGCTATCCATTTTTTTTTTCGTATGCATTATTTCGTTCCTTCTCGGAATCCTTTCTTCTTCCTCTCTTTGCCTTGGTCTCTCACATCTCTCACACGCCTTCCAGCCCCGAAATCGCCTCACCCCGCGCGTGCAGTTTTCCCCGCACGGCCCCGCCTGCAACAACCAATACATCATGCGCCTCACACACCGGCGCGCCGACGACGAATGCACCGAACAACCAAGCGGGGTCAAGCAATCAAGCAGCCAAGCTAAAGCCGGACGCAAAGTCTAACTCAAGGACGGTATGTTATAGCCGATGAGGAGGCGTACGGCCAGCAGCACGGCGCCGAGCGCAAACGGATAACCTTCGCGGAGCTGCCGGACAGCTCTGCTGCAAGTACGGGGCGTCCTCCTCGGTCCGCCTCGCTGGTTTCCCAAATCGAAGGGGAAGGGCAAAGCAGTGGAAAGGAAGGAACGGAAAGGGAAAATCAAGGTGCATTTACTCGATCTTCGTCCTATGCATGTCATGTTTCTCTCTTGCAGCACCTCCGGTGTAATTGTATCGGTCGGTCCTACTAACTACCCCATCTCACAGTATAATTAATTTATAAATTATTCCTTCAAAAGTCTGTGGGCGCTCGGAGCGTCAACGCCAACCTCGTCCACTAAGGCATTCCGCACTTTCTGCCCACTTTCTGTGCCAACGCCGAAATGCCGCCGGGATATCGAAGAAGCCGATGGATATCATCACGCTCTTGACTCGACGCCGACCCCGGGTCAGTCCACGCGTTCAATGCGCGCGCTAATTTCCTTTCTTCAAGCTTTCTTGTCTCCACCATGATGGTCTCCAGTGCAGATCACACCCGCGACCCATGCTATGACTGCTCGTACATACCCTCTCCGAATCTCACTGTTCGTCTACCTTTTAAGCCCGTGGGTGATTCTTTCTGAGTGTGGCGGACGTTTCACGATGGGTGCCATCGGCGGGGAATCTGGTACGGTGTCAAAGGGGCGAGGAGCTCTCTCCGGGTGGGTTACCTTACGCGTGTATATCTGCGCGGAATGGAGCTCACGATCTCGCCAGGGCCAGCGCTTTGCGGGTGCCCTTTCCGCCGTGAAGGCGCGCGCGCCCGTCGTTGCAGGAAACTTCGGTGTGTGGGGGATTGCTTTCCGCCTTCGAGTGTGCGCAGGGGTCTGCGACAGAAGGAAGACTCGTGGAATCCCATCATCTCGGGGTTCATGACTGGTGGCTGCCTCGCAGTGCGAAGTGCGTTTATATATATTTTATTTGACGATTATCCTGCTTACTCCGGCGTCGTATGTATACTAGCAGGACCCAAGGCCGCCTTACAGTCCGCGATTGCGTGCGGCATTCTATTGGGAGTTTTCGAGGGTGTCGGGATAGTGATGGGCCGATTTTTCAGTGAGGGCCAGCGGCCTCAACAGGCGCCGTGTGAGTGCATTTATTCTATACCTTCTTCGTCGATCATCTCATTTTTTTCTTTCTTCCTTTTCCTCAGTACCTCCATCTAAGGCCACCCAGTCGGCTCCGCGGTCCTCTATCCCAGGATTTTAACGAACAGAGTGTAGTTGTATCGGTCCTACTCCCCACCTCACAGTATAATTAATTTATAAATTATTTATTGGATACACCATTCTGTGGCAGTGCTCGAGAGGTCAAGCCCTCATCGGTCCAATACGAACTTAGCACGTCCCTCACCCATAGGCAATGCGACCGCCTGTATAGCCAGCTCAGCTGCTATGTGTGTCGCGGGTACCTCGGCGACGGTGTGCCCAGGGCCACGGCGAACGACGGGGACGACGATGACAAGGCTTGCGGTGAATTCTACGCAGAATTCTACACACACGGTAGAGAAGTCGATTGAGAACTGGCTGAGAAGACGTTACGCGGCACTGGACGCTTGGCTGGTCGGGAACTTGAAGTTCCGGTTGCATCTTGCCACTGGCACTTGCATGACATTAAGATTCACCTCAGCTCGTCGCGTTTAGGCTGAATCTACCGCGGTCATCTGGTCATGCCCATGAGACTCACCGGCGGGCATTTTCACAAACCGCTAACCCCGAAATCATCTAGTAGGAATCTCCGAATCGTCGAACTTCGAAAGGAAAACATTATCGCAGACAGTCCCACGCATTATCGGACAGTCCAAGACTTCAACTCTTGCTTTCTCAGCCCAGTCAATCAAATTCGCTTCAAGCGCCTTTCTACCCGCGCAGGATCTCCGAGAAAAATGTTAATTGGTCAGTCACTTCTTCTGTCTTTGTCATCGCCAACTATATAACAACTGGTAGCCCGGATGGTGTGTGTAGCTTCCAAATCTCTGAATTAGCGTGTCATGCCCATCTCCTCCAGTCAAGCTGCGCCTCTCGTCGTCGTTGTAGGGTCCACTGGCATCCAGGGTGGAAGCGTCATAAAGGCTCTCGCGGAATCAGATCGGCCATATCGCATTCGCGGTCTCACGCGCGATGCGACGAAGCCCGCTGCGCAGAAACTCGCTGACCAGGGAGTAGAGATGATGAGTGTATCCCTCACAGTTGAGAATGCGGATGCGGTGCGAACAGCTTTCTCAGGTGGAAGCATCATATTTGTGAGATTTCAGTTTCTTTAATGGTGTGCCACGAACTCCACTCAAATAACCTTTGACATAGATCGTCACTAATTTCTGGGAGCATCTTGATAAAAACAAGGCATGTCTTCGAGTTGTATCACAAAATATCCAATTTAGGATGATGTTCTATAGGAAGTGGCAGAAGGAAAGATGATGGTCGACGCTGCCAAGGCCGTGGGCGTTGATCTACTCGTCTGGTCCCCTCTGGAATCAGTGGTCAATATTTCCAGGGGAAAATACACTCACGTCGACCACTTTGACGGAAAAGGTGAAATCACCGACTATGCGCGCAAGTCCGGCGTCCCTCTCCTCATTGTTCCTGCTGGGTGGTACAGCATCAACCACGTACGGTCTAACGCGTACATTCCGAAGAAGCAAGCGGATGGCTCGTACGTCCTCGGGTTGCCTGTGGGTCCAAACACCGTGTTGCCTGTTATCGATACTGCCCATGACTATGGACTTTTTGTGCGGGAGGGGATTGAATCTCCTGCGTTTGGAGCTGGAACAGAAGTCCTCGCGTCTGGTGAAGATATTTCTGTCCAGGAAATGGCAGATCAACTTGGCCAAAGTGTGTTTCTGGTTTTCGTCCGTCTAAATTTCCTTGACGATTCTGTTCCAAGTCACGGGAAAGAAAGTTGTTTACAAGCAGATCAGCAACGAAGAGTTTATGGCTGCGACCAAGGCTTCACCCCGTATTGCGTTGGAAGATCTTGAAATGATGAAATTTTATGAAGAGTTTGGATGTACGCCTTGACAACTCGGAGCACTACCGGCAGAATGGATACTAATTTTTCGTTGTAGATTTTGCCGGCAAGAATACAAACCCCAGTCGGCAACATTTGGCAAGGGCCCCACGAACATGGGCCGATTTCGTGAAAGTAACCGACTGGAGTTCTATCCTTGAATGAGGGAGCGGAGGAGGTGGCTTCAATTTAAGTGACAGAAGCAATTGTGAACTGTCTAACATTGGTCTAACAATCCATGCGTCCTCTATCTGAACCGTGGGAAATTCCAAGACGACAAGTCTGAGCGTGTCATTTGAACGCGAGATTTGTGCCAACAGCAATTAATGTTCCTGATTTCAATGCGGCGTATGCTTCGGTGGACAGTAAGAGTGTCCTAGGGAAGCTTCGAGCCCGCAAACCGAAAGTAATAGGAGCAATCCATAAATGAACCGTGGGAGCCGGGAACCGCCAAAAGCCGCCGATTCAACTGAGCAGCTCTGCCTGGCGAAAATTCATCACATAAAATGAAAACAGGTGAAATGACTTGAAAGAAAGCTCAAGTTGGGTTAAGTATTAATAGGCGACCTTGGGGTTCCGGGAAATTTTCCAGAGACCTTCTGCAATATATTCGGAGGAATTCAGTGGTCTCAGGGTATTCAAGCACCGCGCGGCAGGGCCTTTCCAACGTACAAAGGCAACGATAGACTCGGTAGTATGTGAATATAACCGGCGCATATGGCCGAGTCTTCTGGAAAAGGGGATCACATATTACCAAAGACACAGGAAGCACAAAAAGCTGTGGATACAATAAGATAAGACTAACTTAATTTACACTTGAAAATATTATAATCCGAGACTGCTACTTTCGATCGTACGCAAACACCCCTGCGGTTACGAGGCACACCACTAATGACCACAAGAACCCTCCTATCCAGATGCCTCCGGCGGCGGATCTGAGGTCAGATGCGTTCTTGAACACCGGGGTCCATCCATTCTCATGATACTGAAAGGCGTCTGTCTTGCACCAGCACGTTTGGAATGTTCCGATATCCTCCATGACACTGGACACAACGAGCCAAGCGGCATTGCTGATAGCAATGACCTTTCCCATGTGCCGCGTAACTGCCAGTCCGCCCCAAAATGCCATGGTCATGCTTTGTCGCTGATGAGGATTATGCTCGAGTCTTTGCATGAATGTATGCGAGATGAGACTGGAGAAGACAAGCAGAAGCCAGGAAGCGGTGGCAGCAACACCATAGATAAGGTAACTGCCTGAGTGACAGCCAAATCCAACCGTTGGCGTGAAGTACGCCACAAAGATAGCAGACCCAGTGGTGCCCCATTGGAGAAAGAGAGCAACAAAGGCGGCTGCAAGCATATGTTGAATTACAGGGGTAGGGAGCTTGGACCAGGCTGTGAAGGTGATGAGATCTTGTTGCGGTCTGAAACCACAAAGGGCAGCAGCCTCCTCGGTTGTCGATGGAATTGCTGCCCCTGCTCGGAAACTGTTGATCGAGTTCTCAAATCCTCCTCCAACATGTTCAGCGAATGCGAACCAAGTGAAGATGCGGGCGTAATTGAAGATCGATCCCTCCCTCCTTTCGTCGCCTCGAATATCAAAACCCCACCATGTGGGCGGAGGCAGAGCGTTTTCCAGCCTCTGGCCATGGGTTTCCACCGGAAATTGCAAAAGCGCATAAGCATCATGGGCTTCCTCTTGAACGTGAGTCAGAGAGGGCTGCAGTCGACTGGTTGACCCATGGGGGACCTGCAATGCTTCTTCATGAACAGGTATACTGGGGTCAATTAATCCCGATTGGTTCGCGACACTACCAGGCAATGGCTGCAAAGGCTGATTCGGAGTTCCCGCCACGGGACTACCATGAGAGTTCGCAGGACTTGCCGCCGTGGTTACTGTCGTCAGAGGCGGTTCTCGAGATACCCAAAGCGAGTACCGGTCAGCACTCGGACATAGCCCCTTTTGATACACATATTGAACCTTCCCGTGAACGTGGTGCTCAGGGATGACCATGTTGTCCGTCAAAGCCTCCTTGACAGATCCGGCCTTGTCCTGAGATCCTACACGAATAAATCTGAAAGGTATAAGTCCATAAACAGAGCGCTGAGATTGGAAGCCTACCCAAAAACAATTGGGAACCTGTAGTTGCATGATGGGTTCAGCATGGATACCAATTTCAAGCAGGAAATCTTACATCCAACTCCAGACAGAGCTGGAAACAAATTGAAGGCCAACTTCTGAGTCACTGAGCGAGT
Organism: Mycena leptocephala; assembly: GCA_029378395.1. NCBI lineage: Eukaryota > Fungi > Basidiomycota > Agaricomycetes > Agaricales > Mycenaceae > Mycena > Mycena leptocephala. The sequence continues at coordinate 21,605 of JARJLF010001868.1, forward strand.
CATGAAACACCGCAATAAATGAGATCAAGTAAGCGAAAAATGCCAAGAGAACTATGAGCGATGGTTAAAATATTAATGTGCATTGTGAGCTTATGTAGAATATGTACCTTGTGCAAGGAAAGAGTATGTGAAGCCACGACGCGTGTTGTTGAGATCCTTGGCGGCAATTTTCCAAAAGTTCTGTCGATCATTCAAAACAATCAGATTTGCTAGTTCGCCAGTCCTCTGGTTGGCACGCATGGGAGATGGCTGAACTTCCCGGAGGATGAACTTGGCTGCCTCAACCCGTTCAACCATGTACTGGTACTCCTGGGGTGTATCTTTCGCCGCCGATGATCTGAGTCGCTGGAATCTGAGGGAGATGTACCATCAATTGAACACTGTAAGTGCGAGAGAGTAGGCAGCCAAGGCCGGGCTTCCGACACACAAGCAGCCACTCAAGATGTTCATCCACCCATGTGCTTCAAAAGGTAGCTGGGCTATCAGAGCGAGCCACGGCAGCAACCAAGTCGTGATAGTGATTGCAGATGTAGTGAAATCGACGCTCTGGCACAAGTTGAGTCAAAACTTCGTACGAAAATTGGCGGTGAGCCTCACCTGTCTGAGTACATCGAATCCGCAATTTTCCTCGCAAGCTTTCATTGTTATACCCCAGACGTCGGCTGTAATTTTGCCATTGGCTGGACATGTGATGGCCTTGCCGGAGACATTGAGGAGGCCGGCGGAAGTGCAATTGAACGTGGAGGCACACGTCTCCTGCCAATTAGACACGTATGTAGTGCTCAAAGAGGTGCCCATAGCCTTGAATCGGCAGAACAGGCAAGCGCGCGCGGAAAACGAGAAAGTCAGTGGGCAATCGATGGAAAGCGGGACTACTTATATCTGAAAGATATACAGCTTTGAGATAGGAATCATGCAGTGCTGTGGCGCAATTTGCGCCACAGCTAGTGTTGTACGGGCTTGGCTTAAACCATGGCTTGGGCTTGACTGCTTGACTTCGTCTGGCTTAGGCTTCAGGAATCCCAAGCCCAAGCCCAAGCGCGGAGCAAGCCAGACCAGGCCCAGGCCACGGGCTTGAGCCATGGCTTGGACCAAAAGAAATCCCAAGTCAATTAGGGCTGTTTCAAGAGTCGGGGTATTATAAGATCAGTGTGCACATACGTGCCGGTCAACGAACGAGGATGCCGACGGAAACGAGACGGGATGACACGTCCATGTGCAGGAGCGGAATCAGAGTGGAGAGTACTATGTAAAGTAGGGCACAGCAGCGCATGGTGTGAAAGAATCATTTCCAGATGATGTAGAAGCTTGAAACGATAGACGTTTTATTTTAAAGCAGAATTCGAGTGGAGCACTTGCCGAGCACGGCTCGGCCACAAGAATCAGGCAAGCAGATGAGCTTTGCTCGTTACATGGTCGGCAACCGAAGACGTAAGGATAACAATGCTGGAATTTATTTGGTGAGGGTTTCGGGAGAGTACGAGTAGAGAACATGTCTCTACATGGCATCTAGACTTGTTGGAGCTGGCTATACTCGGCCGAACTTTGCTGCAAAGTCAAAATTGTATCGTTTCCGATTTAGCTGCCAGGTGAAGCTCAGAGGAGGCAGTCGTACGGTACAGAGTTTCTTGACTTTTCCACGACGAGTCTGTTATTAACCGCGCCACCGTGTTTGGTGGCCGCGTTATTATATAATCGTCGGAGTTTGAAATTTGCCATGGCTATTGAGCACACTTCCAGGACCTCATCAGCAAACCCTGATTTTTCGGCACTACGTAACACCACGGCGCTATCCAAGGCGACGATTGAAGGTCTGCTGAAGAGCTTGACAAGCTCCATGGAGGAATTCATTCAAGCTTCTATTCTATCCTACAGCAAAACCCGCGATCTTTTTGCGGAGCGGCTTGAAACGGTCAACAAGAAGCTGGTGACAAAAGTCTTGTTTTTCCGACATTACTTGCGGGTCAGCAACGAGAAACATCGGCGAGCCTTGACACATATTTTGCTATCGGGCCATGCTCTTGCTAGTGAACGGATGACTTGGGCAAATCGCGACCGACCGGAGGCTGTACCAGACCAATGGAGGTTATGCCGGTTCTGCAAAATTTGTATTGAGGACCCGGTCCACGCGTTGTTCGGGTGCAAGCATCCGCCACTGATTGAACTTCGACGACCCTTTTACTTGCGCGTCTTTGAAACACTGCCCACCATGAAAGGCAGATATACTGATGCTGGCCTTTTCTTCCGAGACTTGATCTCTCGTCGAGAAACCACTGCACTGCTTGCAAAGTATGCCTACGATGTGCTGGAAATTTTCTATGCAACCCCGATGCTTAGAATCCGGCGTGAATTTTACCTCTCTCATGCGCAGATTGCTCCGGGCCCCCAACCGGCTTAACAACTGCAAAAATGTTTCTCTTTTTGTTTTCTTTCTCTCTAGGTCTCGCATGCGTGCCCAACGGGACTGCAGTCGTTACAGAGGCGGAGCAACTCCTGACAGCGCGGGGAGTATTTTTCCCATGCGGTTTTCCCTGCGTCAGTCTGCCCGGCGTTCGTCCGTGTCGGGCGGGGAGTTGTTACCGTTGATGTGGGGTCTCCGCCCCCATCGGTAGTACATTGTGCTCTAAGGGCATCTTGGAGCTGGATATGGATAGCCACCCATATTTTAGTTACATGTTTGTTCTTAGTAAACTGGTAGTTCCAATTGTGGGACCATGCCAGTATAATTTATCCTCCTCCTCCTCCTACGTAGTGTGCTGTAGTCGTCTGTAGCCGGCTGTAGCGAAGGTCCCATCTGCGTAGTGCTGTGTAGTATGACAGCATCACGTAGTGCTGCGTAGCGCTGCGTAGCGGAATCAGGTTTTGCTGATGCCGCCGCCCGCTGCCGCCCGCCAAGCTTTACCCACTTCTTTCTCCGTAAAATTATTTCGAGGAGGCCAAAATTTTCGTTGCACTTTTTTTTTTGCTGGATACTGAAAAAGAACCTACCACCTACACGCCGCATCTCTGCGTGTGATATGTCTAATGCTCTTCGAAGTACGGATTCGATGTCGTCTCTGGCCTCCTTCCCTCCTCACACTACCTTCCGAACCACCGCGACGGTCGTTCAGCCTACGTTCAGCCTGGAGATCAAGTTAACTGAATATGAGATTCTTGATGATTTTGTGGAGCTGATCCGTCCACTGGCTCATTTATCAGAGGCAAGATCGATTATTTAGTTTGGCATCGAGGGATCGAGCGGGTGAGGGCACTAAGTAAAGGGGTCGGATTACTGTTGTTGGCTTATACGATGCTCATCCTCCAATTTTCTCTTTCTTTCCTTTCTTCTATTTTGTCTGTCATCCTATACACCGGCTTTGTAATTTGTGACATTCTTTTTTGGGAGGAATTGCCATATCAGGCGCTCGGCGGTTAGTTATTTGGCGTGATTTGGTGTTTAGTCACGCTGTGATGGCATTCCGAGTCTGTTCATTCTTTCCGCCATGGTTGACCTGAACGAAGACGTATTCTCTTGCATCCTTTCGCATATATCTGACTTGAAGACACTTCATGCGGTTCTATCTGCTCTCCCAAACACACACTTGCTATTTCCCCCCGCCGTAGCACGGCTATGGCAACTGCCCGTTTACCTCGATTCCTACGACTCTCGGTCCTCCGCCGCATCTCAGAGGGTCTTAGATTATCTTCTTAATAATGAGGCAGACCGACGCCCACTAGCTGAGTCCGTTCGCCACCTCGTCGTCTCAGTAGAGCACCAACTTCCGAGCATTAATCGGATGCTTGGGACTCGGACCAAATTTTACATTCCCGCCGGCGTAATAGCTCTTCATGAGCGACTCCCAGAGCTATTCCGCCAGTCGGTGAATCTGGAGTCGCTTGATTACCATAGTTTTCCCGGGATGGACATGAAGAGCGAGCATGTGGAGGCTTTGCAGCCCTTGGAAAGGCTCAGGGTTTTTGCCGTCGACTGTGCCCTTTGTTCTCGGGACAACGATGTGCCTGCTTCAGGTGGAGATTATGCCGCGCCTGGGGAATTGAGTGCCGAGTATGATGCGGAAAATTGGGAGTGAGTTATCTAGTCGTGTAACCAAGCAAATATGTTAATTACCCCAGAATCGAGCCATTTTTGTCGACAGTCGGCCCGAAGATTACTTCGCTGGACCTGCGTCACGTCAACCAGACGATGTTCACCGCCCTGAAAAGTCGGACTGACTTGTTTGCTTCGTATCATGCTCTCGAACACTTGAAAATTGACATTACTGAGGGCGTCTGGGACTGGGGAGGTGGAGGATCACCGGCCATGGGTGCAACACCCGCGTTCAACTTTCCGTGCTTGGAGTTCCCGTCGGTTAAACGCTTCCAGCTGATCGTATGCGACAAGACCTTGTCCGGTTCGCAGCAGAAGGGTCCTCTGAATTTGGTGCACTGCCATCTATTAACGGCGCTCAGTATCGATGTGCGTTATAGGTCAGTCTACCCCCTTTCGTATTTCGCCATCTCTGATCTTATATGTGATATCCAGCATCTGGTGGGCACCATACGACACGATTAAGCTGTTCGAAGTCCTTTCTCCCTTGGATTTCCCTGTGCTTTCACATTTGGACATCAAAGATAATACAAGGAACACATTGAGACATTACTGGGATCGCGGTGATGATCCACAACGATGGGAGCATGAAGGTCGAACATATTCGGGACTGGTACCATCTTTCCTCGGCTCCATGCGTACCGGATCTTTGCCCAAACTGTGCAGTCTCTGGGTGGATGAAAAGATGTTGCTTCCTCCTGGCTTCTCGGTGCAAGATTTACTCGAAATTGATGCTGTCCCTTCTCCTACCAAGGATTCTCCCACCGAGGAATCCCTATGGACGGAGGTACTTGGGACAGCCTTTGAACGATTAGAAAGCCTCCGAGTTGGATTCGATCCCATCACCCATGTCGAGTCAGGACTGATTCTCAACCTCTGCAATCCCGAAAAATTAACCCAATTCGGGTTCGCGTGGAATTGGTTTGAGTATGGGCGCGACGAGGTAAGTATGCTCTCGATAAAAACCTACCTTTTGACTAACCTTCTTCTCAGCCAATTGCCGCCGAACTGCTCGCAAACCTCTCACGATTTCCCAAATTGACCGACGTGCACATCCTTTTTCCCCGCCCAGAAACTGACCTCCCGGGCATGCCCGATACTGTCGTCGACGCACGAACACTCGACGATATCTCGTCTATCTTCAAGTGCAACGGGAGCATTTGCCGCGTCGGAATAGGCAATTCCGTCGTTTGGGAGCGCCATCCCACGGAGGGCCCCTCAGCCATCCTGCTCGTAAGCGACGGGAGCATGGCACCCAATCCGGCGGTGTCGAAGTTCTACCATGCGGGTATATGCCCAAATACGACGCCCAGGCAGATAATTCAGACAACGCCAACCCACCTCGGCCAGTCAGAGGCGCGGAGATCGAGCAGTTGAGAGACATATTACAAAAAATCATAACCTAAAAGTTTTTTTCTTTCTTTCTCGTGAGTTTGTCCGTCGAACAAGAATGAGGCGCTTGCAGACCAAAGTGCTCAGGATCTACGACGCGTTGCTCGTGTTGAGAACACGGATCCACGGCTGGCTCTACCGTAATCATCTTCCTTCCAAAAGAATCCAGCGGAATCTGCTCAAGTAAAACCCCGAGTCGGGCCCGAGAATGGACGTGAGAATCCCGAGGTCCCGATTTGGATTTCCCATGTCCTTTTCGAACTTATCGAGCAAAAAAGGCCGAAGGTGACTGACAAGCCAATTGACCGATGGTGCGTTCTACCGAAGTCCAGCAAATTGAGATCCTCATCGGACGAGGATCCAACTCTTTGCCAGCGGGCGGATAACTTCAATACTAGCGTGCCGCTGAAATGCGGACAGGTGTTACAAGCGTGGACTTCTTGACGAACGATAAACATAAATGATGAGCTCTAAGCACTATGCGGCGCCTATAGGTGATACAACGACAACTTCTCAATCCCCAACCTCAACAGCCTCAATCACACGCAAATCGCCACTTGTGATGATGGCTGTAACGGAGACTCCGCCTGAAGCATTTCAGTCAGACCAGATCTATGCGATAAAAGGAACAGCACCCACAGCTTTTTCCGCTTGCTCCTGCATGGCGTAGAAATTCCTGTGTAGCCCGCATTCGGTCTTCTCCTTGCCCGCCCAGCGGCCCGCGCGCTCGCCCTGCCCCTCGCCAACCTTGACCGTGCTGTGCCAGTCGCCGACGCTGCGGTAGCCCTGGTCGAGCAGCTTGTTGCGCGGGACGCTGTACTCTGCTATATACCACTCTACGAACGGGAACGTCCACTCGAAGAGGGGGTTCAGCTTCAGTAGGCCCGTCTCGTCGACCTCGAGCGGCTGCAGAGACGCGCGGTCGCCGCCTTGCGTCGCCCTTCGGCCGGTGATGACTGCTTTCACGCCGAGTGCGTCGTACGCGCGCCGTGCTGGCTCGACCTTGATGGAAGCGTGTCAGTACAGCGCAGGACAGCTTACAAAACACCCTATTTTATTCTTACCTTGACAGCGAAATCGTACACGTCCTCGTTCGTCTCCCACAGCCGCTGGCCGAATTTCTTCTCAAAGTCCGCAACGGACGCGCAGGCGTTGGGTTTGTATACGTGGATGGGGACGTCGTATCGCTGGCGCACCTCTTCCACGAGCTCGTAGGTCTCCTGGAAGTGGTACAGGGTGTCGAGGAAGATCAGGGGTGGCGGAGAGGACGTGATTTTGGAGAGCATGTCTATTGCGACGAGCCCTGTGAGCCCGAAGGCCGTGGTTTGGTAGAGTCCTGGCAGGGACTCGACCGCCCACGTGAGGATTTCCTCTGGTGTCAGTGTGCGAAGGTGGGCATTGATTGCACTCAGATCCTCCTTTGATAGAGGGAGCTCGAGCATTTTAGATTTAGAGGAAGAAGAGGCAGTAGAGGACATGAGGTGGGAGTTAGTGGTGGATAGGGACAAGAATCAAAGGAATCTTCTGACTATATAGCAACTCCCATATGACGCTTTCAAAGCAAGTCGGTAACGGTAAAAATCCATTAGCAACAATGGTGTTCAAGCACGCAATTTTGCGCAATCACTAAGCTGGCCTAATCGGGAAATTGGATAACCAAATGCGGCGACTACGTATAATGTTATGCCCGTGTCAGTAAGCGTCATTCCAAAAAGTCTATTAGTCTATCAAGGGCTCAATATCTGTCGCCCGATACCGATGTGCGGACAGAGGTCTGGTTTCTTCAGGTGTGCATTAACTTTCACTCCTTGCTTTGAAAAAAAATACATTGCAATTGCCAAGCCATTATACGATACAACGCGTCATTAATAAGCTGTCCCATAAATAATGCAAGTCTATATTCTGTCCGCATTATCAGACCGGAACATCGGGCGCGCCACGCCGCTGAGCGGAAGCAAGTTTGGCTTTTATCCGTGCCTCCTCTTGCCGCTCTTTCTCGTGTTGTTCCACCTGTGCAAATCAGTATGATAATTACCAACAGAAAAAGAAAACGACTTACCACTTCCATCCACGAGTGATCTGCGATGGGCTAAAGAAAGGCGTTAAAATGGTGTAGACCAATGACAAAACTGTGACGTACCATGCTCGCAGACTCGCCTTTGTTGTGGTTGGCCTTGAAGCCGGCCGCGCTTAAAATTATTCCAATGGTCAGTCCCTGTGCCCACATACGAGCCTGGACGACTTTTTGGGCGGTGGTTTGGTATCTGGAAGCTGGATTAGCCGGCATACGAGTTGAAATGGCAGACTTCTTACTTGTTGCGACTGATAATAGCACCAGAGCCCACAAGACTTAGTGCCCATGCACCAACGATGATAGAGTATTCATGGCGCTGCGCCCAGTCTGCGATTTTATCGCCGGTGGACATGGCCTCCCATTTCGTCATCTCATGCTGCTGTCGCAAGTTGAGAAGTCGTACGCCATCACCTTCCCTATGTTCAACCATGAACACGGTCTGCAGACCAAGACAAAGTGAACAACGCACCACTGGGATTTGTCGTACTCTAGACCGCGTCGTTCGGCCTGAATTGACAGGGCTGGTGCCGCAACAATCAAGACGCCAAGGACTTTGAGAGACGGGGGCAGGCTTCGGTAGTACGCCCATCTCCGGTGAGCGTACATGGATCCCAGTGTAGCAATACCGCCACCGGCAAGGAAGCCTTCGATAGCGCCCCGACGCGAAGCTGCGGTGTGGGCTTGAACTTGGTCTTCAGATGCAAGCTGTTGTAATATGTAAGTCGAGGATATGAAGGAAATGGAATGCAACAACCTTCATGGTAGAGGAAGTAGATCCTTTGTTTTTCGAGGGGAATGTGTGATAGCGACTTCGACCAGGTCCAGGCTTTTTATATCTGTGCCCGTGAGTTGCCGGAAGAAGGGCCGGAAGAGGCGAATGACGAAAATCTTGACGAAAGTCACATGACTCGATGAGTGGCCTCCCGCTTCTCCCCGGCGCGAACTTCGGACTGGGTGTTCTGGGTCTCCACGATTTCTAATCTGCCCGATGGTGACCGTTTGACAATTTCTTCCGAATCGTGCTCGAGGTCAAGTCGCATTCCGGATGTACTCGAACAATACTCGAACTCGGAGAGCACTTATTATTTAAAGGAAGGGGGGAATATCCACCTTCAAGCCAGGTATGCAGTCACCGAGCAGTCACCTTTTGAGCCCGAACCTGCTCAGAACCTGCCATATTCCCTGGGGCCTGCATGTCTCGCAGAGTAATATAGACCGGTGACCGATCTGTCTACGGGACAAACTGTCGGTAGACAGACCGGTCGATCTGGCTTTAAATTCAGATGACGAGCGGCGGCACCGCCACATGGCGTCATTCTATGTGTGAAAGTCACGTTTGATGCCCCGGACTTCGCCGAAGATACCCAAAAACGCACGTTCTGAGTTTTCTAGGATTCATTTGACTGAGATAATGTCTGCAGCTGCAATGATATACACCATATTAATCATGATGATTTTATTTGAGGTTTTATCCTGAGACACTGCTGAAATATCGATGTAAATACGTGAAATACTGGGTAGAGGCATATGAAATTGGCTGAAAAAGTTCGACAAAATTGTGACTGGTAGGAAATGCCTCGTATATTTGTTTTGGCCCTGTAATCATGCTGAAAGCCCATAAATCGTGTTTTGTGCATGGATTTTGGATGTGTTTCGGCAAAGTCCGGGGCATCAAACGTGACTTTCACACATAGAATGACGCCATGTGGCGGTGCCGCCGCTCGTCATCTGAATTTAAAGCCAGATCGACCGGTCTGTCTACCGACAGTTTGTCCCGTAGACAGATCGGTCACCGGTCTAAGAGTAATAGCTTACTCATCGAATGACAATTATTTCCTTTTTCGGTCGTTGGACGAGTATCACGAGTCGGGAAATATCGGGACTGAAAGCTCTCGCAAAATTTACTAATGCTATATTTCCATGACCAGAATACAAGTTGTATCTACGAGCTACCTAAATAGAATATGTGCTACTGACTACGAGTGTGTGAAAAAGAGCGGTGCGTGCTATTTACCAAGAGGACAGAGGACTGGAAAGCATTGACGACGAGGAAACGATAAATAGACTTTAGCCGACACCTGCAAGATCAGAAATGATCCACAGTAAATGTCCACTCCCCTCGCGCGAGGTCAAAGCCCTCAAAGTGGGTATCCTTCATGTTCCTCAACCGCTTCAGATGCTTGACCGCGCTCGGATGCGACGCATCCTTGATCGGCTCGCGCGTCGCTTTGTCCACCGCCCAGCACCGGAGCAGAGAAAGCTGCGCACGCACGTTCAACCCGGAGCCAGGCGGCGGCTTGTCCACCTCGTCGCTATCCGGATACACGCTGCATTCCTTGTCGTCGAACCGCACGACTTCGCCCAACAACGCCCCAAGCTTCGGCAGTCCCGTCAGATCCACCGGCTCCAAAAAGTGGATCTCCCCATAGCCCACCCGCCCGACGACGAGGTCCTTGAACGACGACAGCTTCTCGTACCCCGCCTGCCGCAACGTCGCGAGGTCCGGGCGCACCCAGTAATCGCCTTCCTCCGGATTCGCCCCCGACCCCGACGGCTCGTCCGCGTCGTTCTGGAACGCGTTCTGCGTGTTCTGCGCGGTGAACCGGTTTGCCGGCACGCGCGGCGCGGGTGTGGGCGAGTCCATCGTCCGAGTGAGCGCAGCCGCCGTCTCCTTCTCGCGTGCCGCGATGCTGAGCGCGGGGCTGAACGTGATTTTACCCCGGATCGACCCTGGGGAAGATCCGCCCGACTTGCTGAACAGCTCCGCCGGCTCGACCTTCTTATCAAGTATCAGCTTTTTGACGCTGTGGCGGGAACCGCTCCCGAGTGAGGGGCTCGAGCTGCGCAAGACGGAATCCGGAGAGTCAAGTCCTCGACTGAGAGACAGGACACCAGGCTTGCCGTTCGTTAGCGACATGTTCGAGAAGGCGAACGGATTGCCCGGGGAGCCTTGCGGTGTTGCAGTCGAGGCGCCGAATCCACGCAGCTTCGAGGTAGCGGGCGTGTAGCTGAGCCCGACGCGTGGTATCGGAGAACGTGTAGGCACGTCAACAAAGAAGGGCACCTTCTTTTTCGTGGATTGCTCCAGATTCACAGCATGCGGCCCCGGAGGGAGCATGGAAAACAAGTCGGTCGCGATCGGCTGGGCGATCGACGCTGTTAACATCCCTTGCGCGCCAGCGTTGGTCGCGGTTGCAGTGAATGAGTTGTTGTTGTTGTTGAATCCAGTAAACAAGGTGGACCCGCCCATCGAATTGGACTGATTGAGCGGGGGGGCGAGAGGCTTGACGGCGTTGTTACCACCAAACATGTTCCCAAACGCTGGCTGCTGCTGGTTTTGTTGCTGCCCGACGTTGCCGAAAATTCCCGTGGGAGCGGGAGCACTGTTATTTTGCGTGGTGGCTAAATTCGGGAACAGCGGAGCAGCGGGTTTCGGTCCAAACAGGGATTGTTGTTGTTGTTGCTGCTGCTGCTGCTGATTATTGTTATTGAACGCATTGCCACCGAACAATGTATTTGGGTTGTTTCCGCCTCCAAAAACTACAGATATATGTATCAGCGAGACAAATCAGAATCTGGAGACAGGAACTTACGAGGGCTAGGATTAGCAGGCTGTTGCTGCTGCTGAGCGTTATTGTTTGTATTAAACCCGAAGCTCGGCTGTTGCTGTGCAGGCGCCTGAGGCTGGCTGTTGCCGAAGATATTGTTACCTCCGAAGGCATTTTGGGCGGGTTGGGCAGGCTGGCCAAACAAGCCGGTTTTAGGAGCATTATTGTTGGCGGTGTTACCTGGAATTTTAAAACAGTCAACAAAAGATCGGACTGAGCGGATGAGTCTTACCGAATCCACCAAAACCTGGCGTCGGTTGCGCTGCATTGTTGCCAAACACGCTTGGTTGAGCAGGCTGCGCGGTGTTTCCGCCCAATGGATTGGCGGTGTTGTTTGTACCGAAGGCGCCGCCGCCACCTAAAAAGATCTCATCAGTTGAAACTCAATCCATACAAAACGGAAAAATCGAACCGAAAGCGCCGAATGGCTTGGCAGCGTTGTTGTTACCGAACGCGTTAGCGGTCCCTCCACCAAAGACACTGGTTTGCTGTTGTTGTGGTTGCTGCTGGCCGAATGCACCAAAGCCCGCCGCTGGCTGCTGCTGTTGCGGTTGGCCGAATGCGCTCGCCCCGAACGCAGGCGCGGCAGCAGCAGGAGTCGGGTTCCCAAATGCACCAAGCCAGTTGTCGGCTGTGTTGCACCACCACCGAATACAGAGGTTTGCTGGGCAGGCTGCGCTTGACCAAATATACTGGTAGTCGGCTGCTGAACTCCACCAAAAGCAGCAGACTGTCCAAAGGCGCCGGCGGTCTTACGACCTTGAGCGTAATCCTGTAGTCGTATCTCCTCGAATGAAGTGCCGCGGTAAGCAGGCATGCAAGAGATGGACTGATAATTGTTGGTTAACCCAGCTGTTGCGGGATCTTTTTCAGAAATGGAGCGTATGGAGGATTGGAGCTTCCGGCAGTGACAGCTGGTACATTGTCATACGTGCCCGTTGCGTTGTTGGCTAAAACACATTCAACGACTGGAAAGAAGAGGTAAGGGAATGCGTACCTGCTGGTGCCCCGAATGCCGTCGTGGCGGGTTTTCCGAACATCGGATTGGCTTGACCAAATGCCGAAGTGTTGTTGGCGGGCTGGCCAAAGGCACTCGTGGTCGCCGGCGCGGCGTTGTTGTTACCAAAAGCGCCTCCACCGCCAAAGGCATTGTTCCCACCACCGAACGCGCCAAACCCTGCGGCAGGCTTCGCCCCACCAAACATGGGATTCACTGGGTTGCTCTGCGCATTATTGTTGCCGCCAAACGCGCCTGAAAATTGTCAGACCAGATGAGATAAGAACAGTGAAAAAACGCGTACCGAAAGCACCACCGGAGCTATTGCTCGTGCTTGCAGCGAGGTTTCCAAACATCGGATTAGCTTGGGGTTGCTGCTGTTGCTGGTTCTGGCCAAAAGCTCCAGTGCCACCAAAAGCTTGAAACAAAGTCAGATAGTGTATCGACGCGAGATTTGAGGACATACCTGGTGCGCCAAACGCTGAGGGCTGGCCAAAAGCCGAGGGCTGCTGCTGCTGGCTTTGCTGCTGGTTACCTCCCCAAGTAGAGCTGAACATTGTAGCAGACAAAGACACGGCGCGAGACTTTATATGTCCAGTTCGGTGACTCCCCCAAAGCAGGCTCACGCTGAGTCAGCAGCCATCATCCGGATCCGGTAACCGCGATACAGCCACCGACCCACAGCCACCTCCAAAATTTTGCCAAATGCCGGGTGCGGGGCGCACAAGGCGGGAACCCACCTTCAACACCCTTGCACGCGAGGAGTCGTTTCGAAATCCCCCAAAGAATGGCTCGACATACAGTATTCTAAATGAGTTTGTGGCTCCCCACATCGAGTCCTTCAATGCTCTTTTCGACGATTCTGGTTTACCTTCTGGCGACGGAGATGGACGCGGACTGATATCTCTTGCTCTGGAGGACATTGGTGAACGCGTGGTATTTGACGGAGATGGCAAGGTAGACAATCGTGGCTGGGGAAATCGAATGCGAAGTGAGGATTGTCTGTATGGCTTCTACTGTGTTAATCTCGTGCAGTATGGATTGAGTCCGCGACAATCGCGCGCCCCATGGTGCCCGATAAAGACAAACACTCGACGACCAGAAAAGTGTTCCCCTCCGAGGTAGAGCATTGCCCCAGTTCAATATTAATATGCTAATTACTTGTCAGGCTCGCGAAAGATTAACGTCCTATCGAGGTCGAATGACTATCAAGTTATGCTGGACGGACCCTCATGGTCAAACTCAAGAAATGCACAAGGATTGCGGGCTTGTTCCCATAATGGTGCGTTCCGTGCGGTGCAACATTCGCGGCATGTCCTCTGCAGAGCTGGTAAAAAAACACGAAGAGCCTGAAGAGTTCGGGGGATATTTCGTGATCAACGGAAACGAACGTCTCATCCGTTACCTCATTCTTCCACGACGGAACCATGTCATTTCGCTCGTCCGCCCCACATTTGCCGCCCGCGGCCCTTCCTACACGCAATACGCCGTCCAGATCCGTTGCGTGCGGCCCGACCAAACGGCCGTTACCAACTCGCTGCATTATCTCTCCAACGGCAGCGCCATGCTCCGATTCAGTTGGCGAAAACAGGAATATGTTATTCCCATCATGCTCGTGCTCAAAGCCCTCTTTGGTGCTTCCGACAAGGAGATATTCGAGGGCGTCATGATGCAAGACTACGAGAACACTTTTCTTACGGACCGTGTGGAGTTGCTGCTCCGCAGCTTCAAAATTTTCACCCTGAGCACTGGCGAGCAGTGCTTGGAATACCTGGGTGACAAATTCAGGGTCGTCCTTGGGACTCCGGAAGACTGGACTAATGGCGCTGTCGGCGCATTCCTCATCCAAAAATTAATTCTGGTACATTTGAACAATCCTCGGGACAAGTACCGGATGCTCCTGTGCGTATGCTCTTTGCTTTTCAATCCTGTCTCACCCGCTTTAGTTTCATGCTGCGTAAATTGTATGCCGTTGTCTCCGGGTCGTGTTGTGCGGATAATCCAGATTCCCCTCAACACCAAGAAGTTCTCCTCCCCGGCAGCTTGTACGGTATGATCATCAAAGAGCGATTAGACGAAACCTTGAACCAAATCCGCAACAACATCACTGTCGATGTGCGGAACGGGGTTACGGTCGATTTCCACGATAGTGAGACAAATGACTAACTCGCGGATCTGTTTTTAACGTCTTGCAGAAAAATATTTCCAAAAGGTTCTGGCCAAAGTCAATTTTGACATCGGAGCCAGACTGTCCAACTTTCTGGCCACCGGAAATCTCGTCTCTCCGACGGGCCTCGATCTCCAACAAGCAGCCGGGTTCACCATTGTTGCGGAGAAACTAAACTGGCAACGTTACATCAGCCACTTCCGATGTATTCATCGTGGTGCTTTCTTCGCTGAACTAAAAACCACGACCGTCCGAAAGTTGCTTCCTGAAGCATGGGGTATATCCCTTCTTTATATGACAATTGCTTTTCTAACGCCTGTTCGTCAGGCTTCCTGTGTCCTGTCCACACCCCCGACGGTTCGCCTTGCGGTCTCCTCAACCACCTTTCCCGAACATGTCGCATCGTCACCTCCCCACTAACAGTCGCTCACATCCCAGCCGTTCTCGCCGCCCACGGAATGACGCAGACGACCACTCATTCCATCGACGGGCGTAAAAACATCTGTGTCCAGCTTGACGGACGTATGATCGGTTGGGCGCGCCCCACCATCGCGACGCAGCTCGCCATGAATCTGCGAATATGGAAAACGGAGGGCATCAATGAGATCCCCGTCGACCTCGAGATCGGGCTGGTGCCCGAGTCGAAGGGCGGGCAGTACCCTGGCCTGTTCTTGTTCTCGACGAGGGCGCGGATGATGCGCCCAGTCAAGTATCTTGCTAATGGCAAAGACGACCAAGTCGGGCCGTTTGAGCAGGTTTACATGGATATTGCATGCACGCCAGAGGAGATTGAAGTAGGGGTGTCGACGCATGTAGAGCATCACCCGACAAACTTCCTGTCGATATTGGCCAACCTCACACCGTTCTCGGACTTTAACCAGGTATGAATTAATTTAGGGATGCTGGCGTGCCGGGGCTTACATTTATTAACAGAGTCCGCGAAATATTTACCAATGTCAGGTACGGCGTCCGTTCAGTCCTGGAGCATCTGTTAACTAAATTTTAAGATGGGTAAACAAACGATGGGGACACCGTCAACTGCTCTACAACACCGGACAGACAACAAGCTCTATCGCCTCCAAACCGGCCAGACTCCCGTCGTCCGGCCTGCGCTGCACAACACATACGCCATGGACTCGTTCCCCAACGGCACCAACGCCGTTGTCGCCGTCATTTCGTACACAGGGTACGACATGGAAGACGCCATGATCCTGAACAAGTCTGCGCATGAGCGCGGGTTTGCGTATGGGACTGTGTACAAATCCCAAATCATCGATCTCAAAGATGTGCCCGGCGCGTCAAAATCTGCTGCGCCGACGCTCCATTTCGGACTCGGGCGCGATATCCAGCGACAGGGCGAGCGAGTGCATCATTGTATCGACTTCGTCGACACGGATGGCCTGCCTTTTATCGGTGTCAAACTTACGGCGGGGACCCTATGGCTGCGTATATCGATGAAACCACGGACGGACACGGTTTGTCAAGTACAAAGGCGATGAGATGGCACTTGTCGATGAAGTGCGGCTTCTAGGTAAGCATCGGACATGGTCGTCGATCATCTCCCAACATCTCACTCCAATAAATAGGATCGGACGCTGGGGATTCTGAACTTCAAAAGGTACACATCACCCTCAGAATCACGCGGTCGCCTGTCATTGGAGACAAGTTTTCCTCGCGGCATGGACAGAAAGGTGTCTGTTCGCAAAAATGGCCCGCCATTGATATGCCATTCAGCGAGAGCGGCATGCAGCCTGACGTGATCATCAATCCGCACGCCTTCCCCAGTCGAATGACGATCGGGATGTTGGTCGAGAGCATGGCGGGGAAAGCAGGGGCGATGCATGGGCTCGCACAAGATGCGACACCTTTCAAGTACGACGGTTCTCTGTTTCTATTGTTGGATATCACTCATACTATCCGCCTATTAGGTTCACTGAGGAAGACACCGCAATCGAGTATTTCGGCGAGCAGCTCTTGGCCGCCGGATACAATTATTATGGGAATGAGCCTATGTATTCTGGTATAACCGGCCAGGAGTTCGCAGCGGACATCTATATTGGCGTAGTCTATTACCAGCGCTTACGGCACATGGTTTGGACAAGTTCAAGTACGAACAACGGGTCCAGTCGACCCCGTCACACGCCAACCCGTCAAGGTTATTTTCTATTCACTCCGCCTATTCCGTTATTCTGACGTGCACGATCGCATCGCAGGGCCGGAAACGCGCGGGTGGGATCCGATTCGGAGAGATGGAACGCGACGCGCTCATCGCGCACGGGACTTCATTCCTGTTGCAAGACAGGCTGATGAACTGCTCCGACTACTCAACTGCCTGGGTTTGTCGCACCTGTGGCAGCCTAATCTCCCTGGGTTACGAGGATATCAGCCTGGGCGAAGTGGCGATGGGAGCATCAAGTACGCTTCGGCCATCAGGCCCCAGTGGAGAATACTGCCGTGTATGTCGTGCGGCTGCAGAGCAGCAAGACGAGCGAGAGCGAGAGGCTATGGCTGCGGGCAACCCGTTCCCCCACCACCGCAAGCCGATGTCCAAGTCGCCATCTCATCGCAACACGTCCTTAATCGCGCTTCAAAAGGCGGCGACTTAGACGTCGTCGCAGTACCCTATGTCTTCCGTTATTTATGTGCGGAGCTGGCATCCATGGGAATCGCTGTTTCTCTCGCTGTCACGTAGTAGAGTCCATATATTCAGCAGATTATATGTTAGGGAGGTATCGACATAATCATAATACGCGAAAAGGATCAACATTCCGTTCCACATTCCAACGCAGTCAAGCACCAGCTTATATACTGTAGTAAATCCTCGAAGTGACAGATAAAGAATAAATTTACACTGAATAAGAAAGAGAGCATCAAGTGCATGGTCAATAAATTACGCGCCGACCCCGGACACGGTTGTCGGGGTATGCGTGCGGGTGGACGCTGTCGAGGCCTCGGGCGTCGCAACGGGGGTGTATTTGCGGGGCTCGGCGTGAACGCGGAGGGAATGAGTGGGAGTAGGAGCAGGAATCTCTGCAACCGCAGGGGTGGGTACGGGTGCAGGCGCAGGTGTGGTGGCAGCAGGTGCCTCCTCAACCTTCTTTTTCGATCGCCGCTTCTTCGGTGCCGGCTGCTCCTCGACGCTGCCGCCGCCGAGAAACAGCTCCACGAGCGACAATTCCAGCGCGACCTCGGACGAATCGCGCGTTGACGCGGCGTGCGCGTCGGACAACGACGGGGACGGGTACGGCACATCGTACGTCGCGGGCTCAAGCGCAACGCCCGCCTTGGCGAGGAACATCTCGAAGATGAGGCGACACTCGTCCGCGTTCGTCGCCTTGGCGAGCAGCCGCCGCATATCGCGCGCGTGGTCCTCCGCAATGAAGGGGGGTGCGGCGACCGGTGGCGACGGGGCTGCGGGCTTCCGAGTGGTTGTTGGCGACGCCTGGCCAGGCACAGTCTGGACCGCGGGCTTCGCGCGCGGTTTATCGCTCGCACCAGCAGAGGGCCTGCGGGTCCGCGAGGCCGCCTGCTCGTCGACAACGGCGCCATTCCCGATTTTGGCGTATCCGTTGGCGCGGTGCCCATTCCCATTAACGCTGGCGCCATTGACGGTTCCGCCATTCTCGACGTGTTCGGCCTTGCCGGGGACAGTGGGCGGTGTCTGTCCGTCCGCCATCTGCTGCTCCCAGGTAGGCATCGTGCGTCGCGGTTGCCCTGGCTGCGTGACAGAACCCTTGCGCGAGCGCGCCGAGCTGTAGTCCTCCTCCGAGGGCGACGACGGCGGCGAGATGGGCTGGGCTGGCGGCATGCGCGGCGGCACCGGGCGGTTTGCCAAGTTGCCATACGACGTCTGATGCGCGACACCCGTGGTGCGCACAGGGGTCGTCGGCGGGAACCCCTTGTTGCCACGTCCAAAGTCCTCTGAGGGCTGGCTTCGCGAGCGCTCGCCGGTACCCATCGAGAGCTTTGACATCATGCGCTGCAGCCGCCCCGAGCCCTTCTTCCCGTTCTCGACGCCGTTGTTCCCCTGGTCCGGGGGCCCCTGAGCCAGGAAGTCGACCATGTCGCGACCTCCGGCCGACATCTTGGGGACGTCAGGTGGCCCCTCGGCGAGGAAGTCCATCAGCTCGCGCGTCGAGGCCGACACGGCGGGCGAGGTTGTGCTGCGCATAGGGGTGGATGGAGTCTTGGACGGGGTGCGAGGGGCCGGTACAGCGGGCCCGTCGTCCTCGTCGTCCGAGCCTCCCATAATGTCGTCCAGGTCGATGTCCTCTCTGTTTTTCTGTATCCGCCGTGTCTTGACTGGGAAGGGGTCAGAGAATCCCGCCGGAGCCCCCCTTTGGCCAGAAGGGCCACGCTTGGGAACAGGCATGGGCATGGGAGGGGATGTCTCGGAAGGCGGCGAGGTGAGATTGGAACGAGAGGACTTGCGGGGTGCGACCCGTGAGGCTGACGAGTTGCTCGTTGAGCTGATCGACGTGGTAGAGGTAGAAGGAAGATTAGAGGGGGCTGTGATATTGCTTCTTCGCGGCGTGGGAGCTGATTTCGATGGCATCTCCTCTTCGTCTTCGACAATAGAATCAACGTGCCTAAGCGAGGGCCTCCTTCCGTTAGCCCGTGATGAGGGGGTGGACGAAGAATCAGAGTGGTCGCCTTTGCCAAAGGCCAGAGGGGGCGGACGATTCCCGCGCTGACCTTTCTCTTGTTTGTACACCTGGGGTAAAAAAAACAGCAGATTGAGACAGGTGATCGCTGATGTATTGATGGCGTACCTCCATTGTCTTCAATCTATCCGGCGTCAAGGACACTTTCATCGTCGAGTCGGAACGCATCAGATTGTCGAACTCTTTGAGCATCGCCGTGTCCTAAGCGAAGTAAGACCTGGGTAAGACAAGAGAGCGGGAATAACACTCACCTCGGGTGGAACATCGTGCTGATTATACGCAGCCAGGGTCGACTTGGTCTCATCGCTAAGCACCGATTCCGACCGCTTGTGGCCGTTCTGACTGTCACCGTCCCCTGAGCTGCGATTGCCGGACATGAGTTTCTTGCGCGCCTTGTCGAAAGACGACCTGGATGTCGAAGGAGCGGCGGCAGGCATGGTGACGGCGGTCGCAGAGGTAGCTGTGGTATCAGTAGACGGATGTGAACGGTGTTGGGCGGATGAATCACGTCCTGACGACGGGAGGTCTTGATTAGATGGTGAATTCCGAGAGGGAGATGGCCTATCGCTGCGTGAGAACGACTTGCTGCGACGGGGTTTTGGAGCTTGGGACAATTGCTCAATCTGCTGATATACTGTTTAGGGGACAACGGCGCGATCAGGTTAGAGGTCATACTGATGCAGTTGTTCACGGACCTCTCATGGATTTGAAAAGTGCATAAATAGAATGGTCTTCGCAGAGCGCTACGAATACATCTTGCACAGTCGCGCCAGTTCGGCTACTGTCCCGAGCGGCCACCCGCCCGACGTTCGACAGTATGTGCCTTTTCACAGGGTCAATGGCAACGAAATTTATCATGAGAGAATTACACATACTCGCACATGGATCTGTATTTGAATTCAGGAGACTGGCTCAAAGAGTATATAGGGAACGCACTCGAGAATAGCGGTGAGGTATAAGGAAGCGGGGGCCACGAGAGCCGGGACCGGAGGAGTGGTGCCACCGAGCTGTGTCATCTTCTCCTGCAGGCGGGCGACGGCGGTGGCATCCTCGTCGGATTCATTGAGGGTTGAGTAAGCTTCGCATTTCAGGCGCAAGAGCTGGGTAACGAAACGGAGTTGGTAACGGCACACGCCTAATAGCAACGCATCAATAGCGCACCTCAAATGCCCACTGCAAATTGAACGTCTGTGTATCGTCATCCAGGACCGCCGGTCGAGGCGTGCGGTCCCAGTACGCTCGTAGCTCGACCTCCGCCTCAAGGAGAGCCTCCTTGCCGAGAGAAGTGGGAAGGATAGTGAGCAGACTCGCGCGGAGCTTGTCGGTGGACAACGAGCGCGAGGTATTGAGGATGTTGAAGAGAAACTCGTCGAGGAGAACGTTGATAGAGCGGAGACCCTCTAGCTTCAGCTTAATGGGGCGAATGTCGGAGAGTATTACATCCGCGGAGTGGGACGAAATATAGGAAGGACCTGGGGAACGAATACGGGTGAGCTAGACACGGGCGGCGACGACGGCTTGCTCACCAGCGGCGTCGGTAGTGCCCGACATCGAGACCAGCGACAGCGTTGGAAGGAAGGCCAAAAATCGTATGGAATTCGGTTTCTGATCAGAGAACACCAATCACGAGTGTTCCCATCACTCGAAGCGGTATGTACGACTACAATCACCGAGAAATCTCACTGTATTCTCTAATAGTAATTATTATGCTACATTTTTTAAATGCTATGCGGGTCCATCCAAATCACCCTGCAACATATTCTCCACCGCCATCTCCTCGTCCCCATGCACGCCCTCCTCCAGTGGTAATTCATCCACATTTATCTCACCCTCCTCCATTCCCATTTTCTCTCCCATCGTCTCCCCGACTGCTGTAGAGGAATTGGAGCTCTCCTCCATCTTGTCGGGGATCGTTGCCGGCTCCTCATCCACCTCTTCCCTCTCGTCCCCCGTCGGTGTCGGCGCATCAAACTCGTACTCAGCCCCCTCTGGCGGCCACAGCACTAATTTTCCCTGCGCCAGCAAATCCGACACCTCCTTCGAGCTTAAATCCGCCATCTCCCGCACCCGTGCCGGCCGCGAGGGCATCGACGAGTAGTGCACCGACGATGTGTCCACAAACTCGTAGTCCGGCTGGAACACCACCGCGCTCAACGGCATCGCCGCGTTATACCGCCGCGCCCGTACGTTCGGCGCCGGCGCGCAGATATTGCGCAGGACCTAATTTACAATACATAAATTAGCGTGTGTTTGCGGGGATGCGGATATCACGGCGCTCACCCAGGGACCGAGCGTCATGTGGCGTTCTTTCGGAATGTCCGGCATCTGCACCGCGGGCGCGAGCGCCCCCCACACCGGGACGCTCTCGAGTACAGGCGGCAGGGGCATGGGCTCCTTGGGCGCGCTCGGACGCGCCGACGGCAAGAGCGCGACGGTGTTCTTCTCCGCGTGTCCGAGGTTATGCGCCACCAGCTCGCGCGGGCTCTCGAATACGCCATCGCAATCTGACGCGAAATGAGTAATATATAATGAATGATGAGTTAGACCGAGAACCAGCGTACCTTGATACGCGCA
This sequence comes from Mycena leptocephala, assembly GCA_029378395.1. NCBI lineage: Eukaryota > Fungi > Basidiomycota > Agaricomycetes > Agaricales > Mycenaceae > Mycena > Mycena leptocephala. The sequence goes on from JARJLF010001868.1 coordinate 43,168, forward strand.
ATGTATCGCACTGAGGGCGTGCGTCTCAGCGTGGAACGCGAGCTCCGTCCAGCTAATGAAGGTCTCCCCGCATATGTCCCACATACACGTCTACATCGAATGAATTAATTGAGCTCCGATAATGATGGGGGTACACTCACTGCCAACTCATCCTCCTGCGCGTGGATCTCATGTAGATGCGCGACCAGGGCCTCGAGCGAGTTCAACACCGACCCGCACGCAAACCACTTACACGGCGTCTCGCGCAGCCGGGAGCACGCCTGCGCCATCGCTGCCGCCTCCGCCTCATCTACACAAAATGAAAGGCAGATCAACACCACGCAACAAGAAAACAAATCATATTACGAACTCTCGCTATTCTGGTACATCCCTGACAATATCACAACGTATATTTCAGCCCTCTGCACGCGTTCAACAACGACGGCTTCATACCTAGCGAGCGCCGCCGCCTCAGCTCCGCGACATCGATCGGGTTCGTCTCCGGCTCCTGCTCCTGCTCCTCTTCTTTCTCTTCCTCTGGCGCCGCTGCCGCCTCGATTGCCTCCAGCTCGCGTTGGAAGCGCATCTTCTCTCGGTGCCGCACGACATACGGCGGCGCTGGCGGGATCAGCACATAAAAGTCGGGAGAATCGGGGCTCTTGCGCGGAATCGGTGGAGCCGGGAGCTCGGGCCTCGCGAACGACAGGGGGGTTGAGTTATCCGGTAAGAACAGCGGTACGCGCTGTGCTGGCGTAGGCGAACGCGAGGCCACCGGGGTCGTTTTCGCAGACGACTCGTTCGAGTTTATGGGCCGCTGCACCACAAAGACCGCCACTTCCTCTGCCGGCGCCGGCGCCTCCAGTGCGCGCCGCTTTGCGTACCGCACGCTATCCTCGTCCGCCGCAAACAGATGCCGCTTCCCGAGTGCCCGCAGAATGTCGTGCGCCATGAACCGCTTGTCCGCGTCCTTCGGTGTCCGTGTCCTATCGCCCTCGTGCAGCGCGCGCTTAGGCGCGGGGCTCGGTGTGGGCTCAGCCAGAGGGTCATAGAATATCGCGTCCCGCGCGTCCTTCGGAGCAACGCCGTCGAACACCTTGTGCGTCCCCGCCAGCGCCGGAGGGAGCGGCGCCTTTAGCATCACATTCACGCCCTTGGCATTAACAAAGACCCCCACTGTGCCCGTGAGTTGCAGACGGCTGAACGCCGTCGCAGGCGAAAGCAGCATCTGCGCACTGGGCCTCGGGTCGGGGCAGAAAAACCGAATTTCGGCCGTGGGGTACTTAAGAACTCGGATGTTCGCGTGGGGGATGTCCAGGTGGCTCAGAGGAGGCGACGCCTTTTGCCAAGCGTTTATCAGGTTTAGAAAAACGTAGAGTTGCTGCGGGACCGTCGGAGGATTGCTCTTGACGGTGGGCGCCGCCAGCTTGGGAGCGGGAGGTGTAGGAGCAGGGTTGGTGTTCGAGGTGACAGACGGCTTCTGGGTTGAGGTTGGCACCGCGCTGGGGTTCGGCTTCGACTGCGTTTTTGCGGCGGGATTATGCGCAAATGGAGACATGCCGTAGCTCGGCGTCGAGGCAGGGGCGGAAGGCTACCAGGGTTATAATCATACAAAACAGCAACGGGCGCACATACTTTGTGTACCGGTTGTGAGGGCGCTTGCACCACTGACTTCTCTTCCTGCTCCGGTCTCTGCGATACTTGGAATTGCTGAGATTCAACTTGCGACGGTTGACTGGGCTGCGTCGGGGCCACTGATGGTTGAGGCTGAGACTGTGCGGGTGGTCGTGAATTTGACTGCGTTGGCGGCGGGGCCGAGGGTTGACCCTGAGATGGGCCCTGTGGGGGCTGCGCCGGCCCGCTCTGAAGTTGTTGTGGTTGGCGCTGAGGATTCTGAGGCTGGGAATTACCCGCCAGCCTCGGCAATGCAATCGGGGGTTGTTCTCGGGATTGGGACATGCGTTGATCCAGTTGTGAGGTTACTCCGAACGAAAGAGGATGTGGTTGTGATTGCGGCTGCGACGGTGGGGGGATCGGAGGAAGGTTGTGAGACGGTACTTGCGGCTGGGGAGGCATCTGAGGCTGATGCACGCTTTGCTGAGAATACGGCTGCGTCGTAGACGACCGACTTCGCGTCTGCGGTGCGGAGTTCGACTGAGACGTGTGTGGGTCCCGTTGCTGGGAATAAGAATACACCTGAGGTCTAGGGTTCGACTGCGACGTTGGCTGATGTGGTCGGGAATGAGACTGAAAGGTCTGCTGGGGCATGAACGGAGGAGTCGAACTAGACTGGGAGTGTGGTTGCGATTGTGCCATGTGTGAATAGTTTTGGGCTTGCAAAAGTTGGAATTGCTCATTCCCGAGTGCGCCTTGGAGAGTTGACGAGCCGGCATGCGAAGCGCCTTCATGCAAGTTAGCTAGAAGGGTAGGAAGTTAACGGTACGCACTTTGGCTGGAGTAACGATTCGACCGTGACTCGTCGTGCGGTATGTAAGAATAGCCAGCATGCGGCATTTCGTTGTAGCCCTGATAACTCTCAGCATAATTTGGCTGTGTCTGACAAGAAGTGTTGGACTGTTTGGCGTTGGGCTTAGAGAGATGATGAGAATACGAACAGAGGAATATCGGACATGACGTTCGGGACTAGGAACTTCTTCAATTCTGGCACTTGATGCAGGGCTGATGTGCGCTTGTGCATACTCCAGCAGAGGAAAACTGGTAGAGGCTTCTGGGATGGGCTTGCCGTATGTAACAAGGGGCCTGAATATAATGATTAACGCGCATCCCCGAGTCTCGAAAACTACTTGCATCATGTTTTGAAGTGCAGCGAGCTCGCGCCTTTCAAGTCGAAACTAGTGAATATGGAGTTTCACGCACAAATAGGATACGTACTTTGCCTGCTCGCCCTCTTGAATCCTCCTCTTCAAGTCATTTGCCATATGGTCATAGTTTTGTTTGCCCTGTTCATTAACGGCATTTGCGGCGTCGAGCATCTTCTGCGCCTTGGCGATGCGCTCCTTAGTAACTCTATACGACTCCTCGCTGTGAATGACAAGCCGTGAGTCGCCGCCATTGAACATCTCGAGGAGTCCAGTTGAAAGAGAGAAAGTCCAGATAAACAACAACAAAGTTGACGTAAGCGCGCGTCTTCATAACGGCCTCAGCTCGCGAATCGAGTCGGATTTAAATATTTAAATGACCGCAATCGATCTTCGGCAACGTGCTGTGAAGCTCGACGCGCAAAACGTCGAAACGCGGCGTTCTACACGCGATGCTAAGTAGGTTGGGAAACGCGACGGCGATGTAAGTACAGTTCTATATATGTACATTTGTTCAATTTTTTGACGCTGCCTGGCGACATAACCGACCGACATTTTTTGTCCGTTGCCTTCCACTTTCTCAAAATATGACTGTAAAATTAAATACCACACTTGTTGGCTCTCACGAAGTACTCCCACACCCAGGCTTGTCACCCGCCTCCTTCCAAAATGGCTACAGTCAATCTCCGGAGACGGCTCGCGGAGCTCGACGCGCAGATCGTCGAACAGAAACGCGTTCTGCAGGGGCTTGAACAAAACCGAGCCTCCATCGAGTGCCAGCTCCACGCTTCCGCTTCGTTTCCAGTTCTCACACTTCCCGCCGAAGTAACGGCTGAAATTTTCGTCCACTGCCTTACATTACATGGTATGCGCTGGAGTGTCCCAACATATGGGATTGAAAACATCGCGCCTGTCGTCCTTATGGGCGTTTGCCGCACTTGGAGAGACATTGCGCTGACGACTCCTGCACTCTGGTCATCACTGGACCTTCGATTCGATCGTTTTTCACCCGAAGGGATTCCCTATCGAGTGTTTTCGAAACCAGGCTTGGTGGAAGGCTTCATTGACCGGTGGCTAGCCCGTGCAGGAATCTTCCCCTTGTCCCTCATCTTTGGGGCCAGCAAATACGCGATAGAAGATCGGTTTACGCCGAGTCGTATGCGCGACGTTATTCATCGCTACTCCCATCGACTGCGATATCTTGAGCTGGACATGAGCTTGCTCAATGTCTACCAGCTGGGACTGGACTTGGCGGAATTCCCTCTCCTACAGAGTGCGAGGCTTGGTTCCGGGTTAGATCCCGATCCCCCACCCCTCAATATATTCAGTAATGCACCCCGCTTTCACCAATTGATACTACCCAGTGGAACCTTGCGCAGCAACCTTACCCTTCCGTGGTTACAGTTGACGAAATACGAGGGCACGATAGCCTTGGATTTGCTCACCAAGGCTGTAAACCTCACCGAAGTAACCTGTTCTTTCGATACAGTCGAAAATGGACCGGTGGTAACTCACCCCCGCTTAAAGTCCCTTACATTAATGGAAGGGAGTCTTGACGGGATGATTGAATACCTCAATCTTCCGGCTCTACAGTATCTGGATATCTCGCGAATGACCAGCTATTACGCACTGGAGCCATTTCTTACGCGGTCTTCACCACCCTTGGTCTCCCTATTGGTTCGGGCGGACGAGGGCTGCTTTGAAGATTGGCACCGATGCGTGGCTCATGTGGCCAATACGCTTGAAAACCTTACGGTGCGTCAAGTACCGCATGAAGTAGTTCTGGATCTGTGCTTCGGCGACAAGAGTCTCGACGCTCTCCAGAATATCCGATCCCTCAGTCTGCAAGAGGTCTGGGGCGGGGTGGACCTTTATTTCCTGGTCGACTTTCTATACTTACGATCCGATAAACTGCGCTCGTTTCGACTCGTTTGGCGGGCGAGTCCCTTCCTGGACCGCATATGTTGTTCCGGTCCTCGGGACGAAACAGTCGACACAATCAGGGGTCACCTCTCCAGGTTGGCTCATGCAGGTATGGATATATACCTTGGAACCGACGAAAAGAACTACGCCGCTGCGATCGACAGGTACGTTCTCGGATTCTGCAGCATATGAGGCCTTCCATAGTTATTCAGTGAAACTGAAAATCATGTAGTACCGGAGCCCGGATAACGTTGAAGCTTTGAGGCTCATGCCTGTTTCATTCCCTCACCTATGTGCGAAAAAATTACCTGGCTTTGATAATGTCTTTCCGATATCTGTGCGGACGTTTAGTATCCCCCTCGCGTTGTTTCTTCCAATGTGGCCCGATTCAATTTGAATAATTCCCGCTGAAATATGGACATCGAGGATACTACACTTCCCTTGCGCACGGCGAAACAGTGCTTTGGCTCGGTTCAAATCACCGTTATCGATTGCGGTTGACGCGCCTTCCACAGCCGTCTCATACAGCTTTAATTCTGCATCGATTGGTCAATTGGGACCTTGTTTTGAAGAAAAAAAGCTCACTCAGCGCCACCGCAGCTCTGTTCAACAGGTTCGTAGTCCCCCGTCCTGAACGCCTCGTTGCCTTAGACCGGTGACCGTTCTGTCTATGACCGATTTGTCTTCATACGAGAGATCGGTTTCGCGTCCGCCTCAGCCAAGCCTCGTGCCGGGTTGGAATTCCATAGTGGCCGAGTTGCCCGGATTCCAAGGGTCTCCTCAGAACATAATTAAACTCGGTGGACTAAAATTGGTGAAAGAATGTGGAAGGAAAGGATGGATCGTCGACTCTGTTTTTGTTTGAATTACCCTCCATAATCGATATCCTCTACAATTGGCGGCTGGTCTGATTGTCGACTGTGACTCTCAAAAATTGAGGGAGATGGAATGTTTTCAAAGAGCGCTAAAGGCCGCCCAACTTTACCTCTCGCCAAAGACTCCGAGTCCGCGGCAGTGAAAGTTGACAAGACGCGTCCAGCTGTTCACCAGAAATGTTTCAGGCATCTAGGCACCGGAGCATATTGTAGTCAGTGGGCCAAGAGGTTTTATAAGGTCCGTTCCAGCCGCCTGACTGTTGACAGCGGGCAACTATGGAGGGCAAAGTCGAAACCAGATGAAGGGCGAAGAAATCACACGTTGGTTACCCGAGCCCTCATCCGACGTCTTCTCACCTTTCCACTCACTCAGGGTTGCGTCAGACGACCTCGGCGAGCCTTATTTGTATGCTACAATTTCGCCCTATTTTAAATCGGGCATCCCTCCTCTCATCAAGCCGTGTCTTTTTACCCCTTCGTACCTACAATACCCCTCTTAGACGTGGAATAATGACTCCCACAAGAACTTTGCCAGGTGGGTTATCTTAGAACCTGTCCTTCATATTTGCGATATTCACGTTTTACAGACTGCTGGGGACACCGTGGGGTTAGCAGAATCTTCTCCTTTTTCAAAGATGTATGCTAATCGTGTCCTAGGCTTCCGCTCGTTTCCCGGAGAACACGCTCGCCAGCTTCGAGGCCGCCATTCGTGACGGCGCGGAGGGTATAGAGAGCGGTATTCCTTCTCTTTCTTCCGCGCACGCCCTCGTCCGTGTTCGTGACACCCCGTGCAGACGTCCATGTATCTCTCGACGACGTTGTTGTCATGTTCCACGATCCTGGTACGTTCCCTCGATCGGTGTTCTTTTTTCTTTTCTTGCTGAACCTCTTCCAGAACTCCAGCGGACCACAAACTCGACAGGAAAAATCAAAGAACGCGAATGGTATGGTGCGGGGGGCATGCAACACATCCGCACCGCCAAAGAGCCCAAGCAGTCAATTCCCACCTTCGCCGAAACTATTTCCTTCTAATGCTGGTGCGTCGCGTCCTAGTCGTCGTCTTATTACCCCAAGCTCATCCTTGTAGCCCGAGAACCAGCACGTAAACTTCAATGTAGATGTTAAAGTGCAGAACACCCCGCGCGCCTCTTCGCGCTAATGCACCAGACGATCTCGTCCCACCCAACTGGGAGACCGTCCTCGCACCGCGTATCCTGCTCGGGCTCTGGCACCCGAGCTTCCTCGAGCCCGCCAAGGAGCAGCTCCGTACTGCCGCCGCTCGTATATCGGGAACTGCCCCGCGATCGCGCGCAAATATTTCTGGAATGACTGCGAGGTGTTCAGCATTGCGTTTGCGGCGCTCACGTCTGCCGACGGCCAGCGGTCCGTTCTTCTCCCTCTTTGCGGTTGGTGCTGATCTGTGCGGGGTCGGGGTTGTAGATTCCGGCAAGAGTGCAAGGCAGGGGAAAGAAGGTTATGGTCTGGACGGTGAACGAGCCGGATCATATGATGGAGGTGGGTCCCTTCTAACTCCGTTGTATTTGTCGCTTATCCAATTCTCCTTCGTAGGCGGTACGATGGGAGTGGACGTCATCCTCACGGACGTCACCCAGACATGGCTCGACCTGCGCGCGGCGCTGCGTTGTATGTCTCTCGTTCCTCTCTATGAAATTACATTCCTCACCGGAACCTTACACAGCGGACTACGAAAAGATCACGGCGCGGTATAGTCGCGTCTTCCTCTGGACGACGTTCCGTTTCTACTCTCCCGTTCGGTTATTCGGTCCGTCGTCAACCAAGCCAATCTCGAGCGCGTCGCGGGCCCGTTCGGCAAGCTTAGAGTAAGCTCTGTGCAAGTTGCGCTTGCACGTGTGATGGCTGGTGGTTGGGGGTCAAGCTGTAATTTTCCATTCATTCACGATGAACCATGACGAATTCCAGTCAACCTTCTTACAAATACGAGTAATCATTTGGGCCTTCTGTGGGTAGATATAGTGTGACATTTGTTTGATATCTTGCAATGAACGATAGTGCATTGCTAGAGCGCTAAATTACAAACTATATTTATTTGTTTCAGCTAGATACACATTCACAACGAGTACGGTCACAACGTCGGTGGTCCCATGGTTGTATTCGAAGGATCACGACCCGGTGGCCTCGTCGCTCCTGGACCAGAACGTCGCGGGGTCACAGCAGGTAAAGAGTTTGAATACCAAGAGGAGACGCTGGCACTCTGCAAAGGCGTCGACGACGCCCAAGGCGCGCGGGTAGCACCCAGCGTATCCACCGTTGGAGGTGGTGCTGAAGTAGCTTCGACCGGCGTCGGGACCGCGTCCCACTGCAGGAGCCCACCCAACGGTATGTGCTGCACCACGACGCGTTTGCCGAGAACTTCGGCCTGAAGGAGCATAATTAGGATTAATGGGATGAGTGTGAAATGGGACCGATCCGTATACCTCGTACATCTTGAAGAGTCCCGAGTTGACCTTGCCCCAATTCGGGACACCCGTGGCGATGGAGTGCAGCTGCGAGGAGTGTTCGTGGAAGGGGCCGTGCTTGACCTGGTGGATGCGCATGATTGACATGAAATATAGATTGTTGTCTGGCAGTGGAGGGTGGAGCACGGCTGAGACAGGGATTTGGGTTTGGTCTACGAGGTGAATGAATGAGCCCGCGTCATCGGACGGTGGGATAAGAGAAAGGGATACCTCGCAGCTGGCCGCTCCCAAAGATGTATCCGAGGAAGGAGGAGTCGTCCAGGCCCCAAACGCCGTGGCTGCCTGCAGGCTCGAGCTTATATACGTCCTGCAGCTTCCAGCACAGGCGAAGGTAGCAGGGAAATATCGTCAGGACAATGCTGCGCTCCTCATCTGGGATAGGTTGCAGGAAGCGGTGAGGGTGAGGCAGAGAAGGAAGAGGCAATGAGGTTTCGTGGCCTGTCCGTAGTCCATGCGCCGAACGATCCAAAGGATACCAGCAGATATGGCTTGACCTGCGGGATGACAGCAGCATAATCTGGTGGAGAAGGTTTCCGAGCAGGGCGTCGCTTTCCTGAGCCAGCGTCAAATTGTATCTGCTGCAATAACCGGACCGACCTCCTCAAGGCGCCTGCCCATGTCCGAAAGCCAGATTCCAAAACGCTGGGGAGACATCTGCACCGGGATCTCGTCGATCCATGCATTCAATGTGTCGAGTAACACTATTATCCTTCTAATGGCTAGACTTACTCAATTTTTGAGCTGAAGGATAGAATACAGGCGAACCTCACTTGGGGAAGAGTCGGTGGTTGGAATATCCTTCCCGACCATGATTCATTCAGGCGCCGCAGAAATATGGCGTAATCTTGGTAGGAACGAGATTGACGCCAGATCTCGACGTCGTCATCCGTCTGGATTTCAAAGTAGGAGATTCGAGAGCAGGGACATCGGCAAGAGGTATTTCTCTGAGTTGCGCCAGTTGGCGGCCATTCTAGAGAGTCGAGGATTGATCGGGCTTTGGTTAGAACGGTGACGGTGAATGACGCGATCAAAAGTATGTGACATATCACGTTTTGTGACTGTTCGCGCGTCACCGAACCAGTGGCTGACTCCCGACGACACTCACTTGTGCCACAACCACCATGCCGCCCTACGACGATTGGAACAAGATAGATGACGAGAGGACGAGGAACTCAAGATGCCTCTGTGAGTTGCCGCTCGAGCTAAGCCCTTGTTGGCCACGTTCGCCACATTTACATTCTCCTCCAGCATTTGGGAGCAAGAAAGATGTTATTTTATTTTGTATTGACTGTTCTGAATCTATGCTCGAACTCCGCGAAGACCCTGTCTACGAGAACGTTCAAACCTGTCACGCATACGTCGCCCTCGACGCCGCAATGCAGATTCAGAAGAAGAAAGTCATCGTGGGTCCCAGTGACGCTGTCGGCATATTGCTTTTCAACACAGTGAGAGACATTCGGCATCTATCATACTTGCCCGTGAGTGATTGTTGTGCCTCAAGACCAGGAAAGCAGAAACCAGCCGCAACCAAGGCTCGGAGATCAAGAAGAATTGTTATGTGTACCAGCCCATCGCCCTCTGAGTGCCCCCAAGATCAAGAGCTGATTCAGTTACTGGATGGTCGGTGCTGGTTGCTGGTCTCAGAATGCCACTAAATTTGTCGTGAAGCCTTCCGTGAAGATCCTGAGGAATTGAAGACCAATTCCCGCTCTGAATGACGGGAAGAGGGTGGCAATGGGCGACGTCTTCACAAGCTGCAATTGGGTTTGCGTGATGGGTCGGTCGGCCTGGTGCGTCGTGATACCCCCGATTAATTCGTACACAGGGCTCCAAAAACCGCTTCGAAACGAGTCTTCTTGATCACGACGAAGACGACCCACATTTGGCCCCGGGGCCAAACAGCTGGTGAAATCGGCAAGAACGACTCTTATCGTATGTCGTTGTTTTCTCCACCTGAACTTGCGCTCATGTTTGGGCTAGGATTTAACACAATCTGGGGTCACGGTCGAGCCGTTTTTCATCAGCACTCCGGAGAAGCCGTTTGACGTCTCCAAATTCTACTCCGTACGCTGTACATCCATTCTCGGGAAGAACACTCCGCTCATGGCACACAGTCGGTGTTGCTGCCCAACAATCTAGTGGACGAAGATGACATCGACGAGGACGATCCCTCCGTTCTGCCTGAATCAATCTCCATATCCCGGATCGAAGACCTGCTCGCTCAGATGCGCTTCCACGAAGTGCCGAAGCGTGCACAATTCAGCATCCCCTTCGAACTCGCAACGGGCTCTCAATAGGGGTCAAAGGGTGTGTATAGCATGTCCCACTCTTCCGATGCTTGCTTAATATAGCCTCAGATATGGGCTAGTGACAGAGCAGAAGAAGGGAGCGTACAAGTACTTCGTAGATCTGGCGAGCGCATGGAGTCGCGACCGGTGAGGACGGCGTATGTTGACGAGGTATGTTTTATTTCTTGTAATTATTGCCCGTGAATCACACCATTGCTCAGGATCAACAAGCAGAGGTAGACAAGACCAAGATGGTGTACGGGATGGAGGTTGGGGCGGCTGGGGACGACGACGACGCCGAGACTGGTGGGACGAGAGTCGTCCAACCTGGGCAACGGCCATTTTACACGGCCGAAGACATACGGTCGTTCCGAACCCTCGGAATGAACCCGGGTGAATTTTGTTTCGCTCTAGTTAACAACATGCACTCAACCTCTACTAGGTTTGAAACTCCTCGGTTTCAAGGACCGTTCGGAGCTCCAGTTCGAAGATAATATCAAGCACTCTTTGTTTGTCTACCCTGACGAAATGGTAGATTGCCTGATCGGTCGGTATTCACTAGGAATGTTACTTACATCCTATCAGACGTATGCTGGCAGCAAAACGCACCTTCAGCGCGCTCCTCAAGTCCATGGTAAAGAAAAAGAAGATGGGCTTGTGCTCTCCCTTACAGGAGGAATGCGTCGCCGACTTTCTGTGCATTATTACCACAGGTGCGTTTGACGCCTGTTCTACATACTCATACTCAAGCTCATGATTGGCATAGGAAGAAAAAGTAGACGAAGCAGGATGGACTGATCCTGCGGGTTCCACCTGATCCCACTACCTTTCGCCGACGATATCCGTGCCGCACCGGTGGAGGTGGTGCCGAGGTAGGTTCTGTGCTATCTCTTTGGACTATTCTCAAGCCGCTATAACAGCGTCGGACGAAGTGAAGACTGCTGCTCGGGCCTGGATTGATAAATTGTCTGTCAAGAACGGAGCCTACCCGCCGACTCGTATCCTAACCCTGGTCCGCCCTAAATAAGATGCATTTGCCAGAATATTGACCCTCTGTGGCAGCGCTGGCATTCATAATGCGCAATTACAGGCTACTGCGTTCGGCGAGGAGTACGACCCGGATTCGTTTGAAGACCTTACATCGCCAAAGGTCGACATGATACACAAGGTCTATCAACCCGTTTGTTTCTTTCTCGATTTCGTCTGACACAGAAATACAGCGGGCTGGAAAACTGCTCGAAGCCTGGAAGATCGCCGTTGCAAACGACGAAAGCGCATTTGCTTCTGCCCCTCCTGTTGAGGAGAAGAAGGGCACGAAGCGAAAAGCGGTAACGCTTTCTGTCTTCACACATTTTTCCCGTGTACTAAATTAGGTCCACGCGCAGGACGTTGACGTTTCGGAGGCAGAGATTGCAAGCAGGTATGCCGAGGGGAACCTCAAGAAGGCATGCCGTTTTCTCGTACTCCAAATGAACCAAACACTTACCATACGCTTTCATTTAGCTTACTGTGGAACAACTCAAGGTTTGTGATCTGAGACCCACGACACTATATCTCATTCATTTTTACACAGACCTTTCTCAAGAGCAAAGAGCAGACCTATTCTGGGAAGAAACAAGAGTTGCTGGATCGCGTCGAAGAGTATCTGACGTCCAAATAGCTGCGTAGAACATTCATCAATATTCATCCGACAAGCATGCGCTTTCAGTGTACTTATGTAATATTTCATCCATGTGAACCCGGACCGCGTGGGTATTGATGCGTTCACGATCGCATCAATCTAAGGAATTACGTTGACGCCATGTTCAAGAAAGTCTAAAAAGTAAGAACAAGTTAGTCACCGAGGAACGAAGGGAAGCACCATAAAAACCCGGCCGACTGATCAGCCTCAGAGTTCTTGCAAGCTGCAGTCATGGTCTCCGCAAGCAGTTCGCTCACGAACGTCCCCGCAGACGAGTCCGTCGCCCATAACGTGGACGCTCAGGATCTTCCAGGCCATGGTTCTTCTGCCATTCCCGAAGACAAGAAGGCAGAGCTTTTAGAGAATCTCGAAGACGACTGGCAGGACGATCTAGAGAACCCCAGAAACTGGTCTTTCTCAAAGAAATGGACATCTGCTGCCGTCGTATGTGCCATTCTATTCACGACGCGTTGAATGCCAAGCCCTTTCTGTGCTCAGGTTTCATTGTACACCTTCGTCAGTCCGCTGTCGTCCAGCATTATGGCCCCCGGTCTGCCAGACATTGCCATAAAGTATGGCATTACGAACGAAACGATTGTGGCCATGACTCTCTCCATTTTCTTGATTTCATTCGCTATTGGCGTGAGTCGCGTCTTAGAATGTGGCACAGCAACAACAACTAATTGTTTGAAGCCCTTGTTTCTGGCACCTCTATCGGTTCGTCATTTTTGCTTCGCGACTTTGTGAGAGAGCTAATATATTAACGCAGGAGATGTATGGCCGGTATGTGTTCTTGTTACCGTAATCACCGAAATCTAGAAATCACCTAATGCGTTAAATGCAGGAGATGGGTGCGTTCATGCTTCGCGAGATTTCTCCAGTCTTACTAAAGTGCTCATCAGGTGCTGAACATATGTAATATCATCACGATTGGGTTTAACCTTGGGTGTGCATTTGCACCCACCACCGGCGCGCTGCTCGGTTTCCGATTCCTAGGTCAGCAGCCCGTCACTTGCGATGAAACGAGATCTTAATCGTCATACAGTCGGATTTTTTGGCAGTTCGCCGATAGCGTGCGGAGGAGGCGTCATAAGTGATTTGTTCTCTGAGCGGGACCGTGCGGCCGCCATGGCTATTTACAGCCTCGGACCTTTGATTGGACCCGGTGGGTACATTCGATTTGCTTCCGTACGACGTATATTAACATATCATAGTTGTCGGCCCCATTGCCGGAGGTATGCACTGTTGTTAGATCACTAGAAGTCGATTGACTGCTTTCGCAGGTTTTATCACCGAAAAGATTGGAATCAAATATATATTCATCATCGTAGCTGGTACGATCTATTTAAACTTTATATCTACTGCTCTGAACGACGTCTAGCGTTGGGAGGCGTTGCAAGCATCGTTGGTATCCCCTTCCTCAAGTAAATTTGAACATCACCGCAAAACAGTACATTATGCTCACATTCATCTAGAGAAACGTACGCTCCGATCTTCGACTCCGAAAAGCCAAAAAGAGTGGAGATCCCGAGAAGGCGGCTTTAGGGCACCCCGTGCTTCTCAAGGAGCACTCGAGCAAGCTTCATTACTTATGGATCAACCTGAGTCGACCGGCAATTCTTCTGTTCGGCAGTCTTGTCTGTTTCATGCTGAGTCTGTACATGGCCTTGTGAGTGACGTTTGTCTCTTTGAGCTACCTGTCACTGAATTCGTGTAACCTTTAGTATTTACGGGATCTGTAAGTTTACTACTCGCGACTCCATGACGCCTCTTGTTGACAAAAGCCAGACTATCTCATGTTCACGACCTTCAGCAGTAAGCATCACAGCCTCTGACCCGTCGCGTCCTCAACGCTATTTCCTCAGCCCTCTTCTCCGGGATATATGGTTTCGACACGGGTATCGGTGGTCTCACATATATCGGTCTTGGTGTCGGGTTCCTCTTGGCCACCGGGTTTAGCGCTAGGTGGGGGAACGAGATCTACTTACATGTCAGTCGACTGTGCAAGGGAGTTTACTGGACGCTCACTTGTTTTTTTTCAGCTGTTAAAGAAGAATGGCGGCAAAGGAGAGCCGGAAATGCGCATTCCTGCGCTGATCGTCGGGTCGCTCTTTGTCCCGGTTGGGTTGTTGTAGGTGGACTGTTCCCATGTGTTCTGTCGTGGCTGATAGTCGCACAGTTGGTATGGCTGGTCGGCACAAGCCAGGCTCCACTGGATAATGCCTATCATCGGGTCAGGTTAGTTGCCACAAAACCTTCATGATTCAGGCTTCTCAAATTCCCCGAACATAGGCATATTCGGATTTGGTACGTCCCAAAATGATTCCTCCTTCACTTAGTCCTAACTCTTTGGGGCAGGCATGATGACCACCTTGTACGTACTCGTTCGTTCCCGGAATATATCCTCTTCATTGATCGAACATTCGGCCCTTTAGCCTTCCCATCCAGCTCTATCTCGTAGACACGTTCACATATGCAGCAAGTGCGCTTTCCGCAGCATCCGTAAGGCACCCCATCTGTTTTCATCCATACATCTGCTCAACTACACACACTCCCAGGTTTTCCGTTCCCTCCTCGGATTCGCGTTCCCGCTATTCGGGCAGCAGATGTTCGACGCGCTCGGCACCGGCGGTGGGAACTCCTTGCTCGGAGGTTTGTCCACCACCATTTTTGTTGAGCGTGTATTCATTCATTCATTGATCTACAGGACTCGCCATTGTTCTGGGCATTCCCTTGTACGTCCCCCATTCGCATTCCTTGACGACGGTGTCTAACTTGTTCTTTGTCGGCAGCCCTCTATCTCTATTACTTCGGTGCACGGATGCGCGCGAGGAGCACGCTTGCTCGATAATATATTCACGGCGAGGAGCGCCTTACTCGATAATAATATATTCACGGCGAGGAGCGAGGATTCGGAGTAAAAACCATTTGATAGATTACAATATTACAAGAAAGATTCGATGTAGCCTACGCACATATCTCACATTTTTTTATGTCCAATGCAATATAGCATTCGTCTTGTATAGTCGATTAATATTTCACAAGGTACTGTACGGTTAATATGTTAGTCTAGGGCATCGTACGCTCAAGTACATCTACAAAGTCTTGGTTTTGTTCACGCGCAGCAGGACCTGCTCATGCGCGCGAAACAACTCCTTGCTTTCCTCCGGCGCCATATTCAGCGCTCGCACAGCCCGTTCCAGCACTTTGTGGGGGAACACATTGCTGGACGTCGAGTCTGCCAACTTTGCACGAGCCCCCGGATTGCCGTACACGGCGTTCAGATCTTGAGTGGCGTCGGGACGATTCTGTTGCTTTGGATGAGCCCCTGGATGTACTGAGCCGCGCGCTTAGCTGGGTGAAGTGTGTTAGGCGGTGCTGCGGGAATAGCAAGTGGACATGCCTTTCCAGTGTGACCAGGACCGCCAGGCGCAGAAGTAGAAGGGGATTGGGAATTATGGCTGGGATTAGAGTCGGGTTTCAGTGAACGATCTATTGCAGACTATGATACGTACGGATGAGCTTTAGTGGGGCGGAAAGAATGGCAAACTGTTTAAAAATATAAGCTTCGGTTTATCGACGTGACGGGTGGACACACGAATATCCAC